>CM065742.1:45129687-45132187 GCA_033310375.1 Conus canariensis
TATTTATTAATCTTGGGCCCACACGATACGTCTAAAATCGCTTTAAACGTTGAAAACTGGCGCATGCGCAAACACAGACTGACACACGCGGACGCAGCACGCACGCACGCACACACACACACACACGTAATATATGGGACACGCACGCACGCGCGCACGCGCGCACACACACACACACACCCCACACTCACCACATTCTCTCTCTCTTTTTCCTCCCTCTCCTCCTCTTTCTCCCTCTCCCTTCTCTCTCTTTCTCTCTCCCTCCCTCCCTTTGCCTCCCCACTTCTCTCCTCCTTTCCACTCTCTTTCCCTCCCACTTCTCCTCCTTCTCCCCCTTTCCTTTCTCCCCCCCCCCCCCCCACACACACTTCTCTTTCTCACTCTCTCCCCTCCCTTTTCTTTCTCTCTCTCTCTCTCTCTCTCTCTACTCTTTCTCTCCGCCCCCCCTACTCTCTCTCCCTTTTTTCTCTCTCTCTCCCCACCCCTCCAACTCTCTCTTTCTCTCTCTCTCTCTCTCTCTCTCTCTCTCTCTCTGCCCCTCCTACTCTCTCTCGCTCGCTCTCCCCTATCCCTCTTCTCTCTCCCCCCTCCCCCCCTCTCTCTCACGTTCTCCCCAACCCTCTTCTCCCTCTCTCCCCCCCCTCCCTCTCTCTCTCTCTCTCTCTCTCTCTCTCTCTCCTCTTCTCGCGCGCGCGCGCTCGTCGCGCGCGCGCGCGGCGGAGGTAGCTTCCCTCGCTTGGCAACCAGCAAGAAGGTATTCGAAAGAGAGCGCAAATTTACAGTGTTTTACGAAATAACTCCTTCAGTATGCCAGTTGTTGGGCTTCCGTCGCGTTTGGAGAGTGTTCTGAACACGTTTTGACGAGAAATGTGTTTATCATCTTTTAAAATCGAAGGAGGAGAACACCAGCTCGTAGTTGTTCTTCGACTGACGACTGCCCGCCAATCCCCTGTGACACACTGTGTGCGACACTGCTGTGTATCGGAGAAAGTGCCCGTCGCAAGTTACCCGGGGTAGGAGGAGAGCCGAGGCCTACAGAGGTTGGAGAGAACAGCAAAAGGCAAGTGTGTCTGCATCCCCCTCTGGCCCGTTTCTTCCAACACCCCCCAGTTTAATTCACAACACGGGAAAGATGACCGCGTCTGACACATTCCCTGACAATGACCTCGCTGACTGTCCTGAATGTGTGGAGATGAATACACCGGCGACACGACCTGCCCACCCGCTTCAGCAGAACACGTTGTGTGTCACCGACCCAGAGACAGTGACGGTGCCTCAGACGGATCTGACACGGGTACACGAGGGTGGCAGTCGTGTTGACGTCATCGATGTGGTTGCAGAAAAAGACAGGGGGTGTTTTGACCAGCCCTCTGTCCAGTCTTCAACTCCAACCGACAGCACGTCAACGCCAATGCAGCACTCTGGTCATGAAAATGGTGACTGTGTGAACTGCCCAGCTGATACTTTTAAACAACAAGCTTCCGGACTATCGTATGAAAATTGTTGAGAAATATTGAAGTATTTGCAAGAAACATCGAAGGAAATTAACAAAGCGCAGCGGAGCTTCCCACTGGGTGACGATTCAACAGCTGGCGCAAAAGGAAATCCAGACTGACCACCACTGAAAACACCGACATTCTAAACCATAGAGAAATCACGATGGACAGCAGGACAACATTTCCGCTTGTCCCCCTAATGATCAAAGTGATGTACCGCGATCTGGCTTCCGTGTCGCATGTCCTGTACTACATGTATCAAATGTTGTTCATGTTTATTTCTGTCTCGATGTCTCACTCCGCCCCCTTACCCCACCTCCCCTCCTGATGTGTCAAAGGGCCGAAAACCTGACGCATTAAACCATTCGTATTCGTATTTTCTCTCTCTTGCTCTCCCCCCGCTCCCCCTCCCCTCCCCATCTCTCTCTGTGTCCACGCACCTGCGTCCCTGAAGACCTCGCACAGTCTGAAGGCGGTGGCGGAGGTCAGCTCGCTGGGCTTGGCCACCACGGCGTTGCCCGCTGCCAGAGCCGGTGCCACCTTGAAGGTCAGCAGGTAGAGGGGCAGGTTCCAGGGAGAGATGAGCCCTGCCACCCCCACCGGCTCCCTGCTGGTGAACTGCAGCGCCCCCGATGGCTCCTGAGTACGAGCACTGACAGACGGGACAACAGGTGAGGTGGTTGAATAAGGGGAGGGGGGGGGGGGAGAGAGATGGGAGAGAGAGACAGAACAGAGAGAGGGAGAGAGAGCAGACAGACAGAGAATAGTGAGGAGGTGTAGGGGGGGGGGGCAGAGTTATTGGGAGGTTGAGGGTAGTAGGGGGGGGAGACAGAGATATGGAGTTGGAGTGAGGTTAGTAGGGGGGGGGGGGGGAATCCGGTACATTTGTTATACGCCACTGCCTCTCACGAAGGGATAATCTGAACAATTGTATAACGTCATCGTGTTACTAACATACAAAAAAAAATTCGACAATTGAAACAAAATACATTTCAGTTGAGAGA
>CM065742.1:45134687-45139687 GCA_033310375.1 Conus canariensis
AGAGAGAGAGAGAGAGACAGACAGACAGACAGACAGACAGACAGACAGGCAGACAGACAGGGCAGGCAGGCAGGCAGGCAGGCAGACAGGCAGACAGACAGCAATTCTGATCTTAAACCACTTTACTTCGTTTCATGATTTCGCACGGACACACAGCGTGATTAGCTCTAGCAGGTAGCTCGTGAGGTGCTGGTACCCAGGCAACAAACGAAGGCAGGCGAACACACAAAAACAAGACACACAGCACATGACGCCTGTTCCGAACAACAATAGACATGTATGCAAACAAACTTGAACAAAAGACTCCATTCAAGGTCGCAGCAAGCATGAACTAGGTCAAGCTCACCGCTGTTTTCGTTTATTCCATTTCCTTTTTGTGATTTGTAATGGTGACAAGGATGTCGAAAATACGCCTATCTACGTTGCGTTGTACATTAAATAACTAAGCCTGACTTTACTCTACCACTAGCGATACAACGTGCGGTCGTGATTATCTCTGTTTCGTTGGTCATGATCACAGACACATGCGTAGCGTGTAGGTTTGGCTTTCCGTGTTCGACGCAAGCTACCAGTGTAATTAAACCGCGGCGTGTTGATGCATGCGAGACGGAGCACTTCGATGCATTGAGAGTAAAAAAAAAAACAAAAAAACTTCACCTTCGTTTAGAACGCATGAACCCTTTGCCCAAACGAGATAATGAAACCTGGCCAGACATAACGTAATCCACATCCCTATACTGTCCTTGACAAGTTTTAATCTTATTAAAGAATGAGTAGAGAGAGAGAGAGAGAGAGAGAGGAGGAGAGGAGAGGGGGAGCGAATGACAGTGATTCTTTATATTGTAACGGTAAAAGTATTGGCCAAGTTAGCCATTTTTCACACTTGCCGTTACTATTCTACGAAGCTAATATTAAATGACACAACGTATGCATCAGAGAGAGAGGAGAGAGAGAGAAGAGAGAGAGAGAGAGAGAGAGAGAGAGAGAGAGAGAGAGAGAAGAAGAAGAAGAAGTAAAAACAAACAAAAAGACTGAATTCATTAGCTAAATCGTGCTCACAGTGTAAGAGCAAAATGGAGTTGTCTTTTCCTATCTCCATCCATTGAGGAAAGTAACAAATGACTCATTATACCCATTTGGCAACAGCTGTACGTACGTACGTGATGAAAGCCTTGCTTGCTGCTCGCACGGCCATCTCCACGTCTTGATCGTCACTCTTGGGGACTCGCGACCACACTTTGCCTGTGGAAGGGTCCTCACTGTCCAGAAACTCGCCCGATGCATGGTCGACGAAGTCGCCGTCAATGAAGTTTTTGAGCACGAGAAGAGAAGTTCCGCTGTTCCCCCCGTCCGCCATCGTTCTGTGTTGTGTTGTGTGTGGAAGGGATGTAGGCTGATAGTGCGCTAACACGGTTGACGTGAACGAAGCGTGTGTCACGAAGCTTCTTTCCTTGTTGGATCAGCTACAGGGACGTTATATGTGAGAGTGAGCTTGGTCTCACTGAGTTTGGCTTGCGTGCTGCGTGCGGTGTCAGCTTTAAAAATGCTCCCCCTCCCAGACTCTGCTACACTTTATCCCCAACCTCTCTCCCCCCTCTCTCTCTCTCTCTCTCTCTCTCTCTGTGGTGAATCTGTTTCGGTGTCCACAAGGTCTGCGTCAGGGTTGTGTCTTAAGTCCTACTTTATTCTCTATAATAATAAATGAATTGTCTACTTGTTTAGAAACTCATGGAAAACATGGTATCCAGCTTTTACCAGATCTAGCCGAGTTATTTATTCTCCTCTTTGCAGACGACTTAGCCCTATTGTCATGTGCCCCGCATGGTCTCCAAACGCAGCTTGATTGTGTCCTGAAAACGTGTGATGATCTTGGTCTTAAGGTAAATAGAGACAAGACAAAGATTATGGTTTTTAGAAAAGGAGGGTATCTGAGCAGGTATGAGAAGTGGTTTTTGAGCGGTGTTCCTTTGGAAGTCGTAAACAGATACGTTTATTTAGGTTTCACTTTCACTACGTCTATGAGTTCCTATGAAAGCGCCAGACGATTAGCTTCAAAAGGGAAAAAAGCGCTGTTCGACGTATTTAGAATATATAATCAGCTAAATAATATGTCCAGGAAAACTTTTTTCAAACTTTTTTTATATCAAAATCCAACCAATACTTCTGTACTCTTCTGAAGTTTGGGGCATTATAGCAGAAAACAATCCTGTGGAGAACATACATTTATTCGCTTGCAAAACATTTCTGAATGTATCTAGTCGTACTCCAAACAAAATGATCTATGGCGACATCGGAAGATATCCGTTGCAAATCAACTGTTGTGTACGTGCTGTTAAATACTGGTTTCGTTTATTGAAAATGGAAGAGGCACGCCTGCCAAAACAAGCATATCAGATGCTGATGAATTTAGACAATGCAGGTAAAACAAACTGGGTTTCCAAACTGAGATGCATCCTACAAAAGCAAGGATTCAGCTTTGTCTGGTTAGCCCAAGGTGTAGGTAATGAGACATGTTTCTTGTCATTGTTCAAACAAAGACTTAAAGACACATTTTGTCAAGAATGGACGTCAAACATAAATAAAAGTAACAGATTCAATCTATATTCACTCTTCAAGTCTTCAATTATTCCTGAAGCATACATAGATTGTGTGCAACAAAAATGCTTTAGAGACACCCTTATCAGAGTCCGGTTAGGAATAAGTGAGCTTAGAATTCATAAAAACCGTTGTCTCTGGGGATATAAACGTTGACAATAGTTGCCCTTTTTGTCCAGAATTAGAAGAAACTGAATTACATATGTGTTTTAATTGTGAGGCATATGCAGCATTAAGGCCAAATATCAGAAAGACGTCCCCACATTTTTTCAAAGAGCCAAATTTGTAAGCATGATGGCTAGTCAAGATGGTCCGACAATAAGAAAACTTGCATGGTTTTTCTTTAAAGCATTTAGATTACGAGAGCGCAAACTCACTGTTGCAAGTATTTGAGATAGTGTAATTTGATACATCCTTCTGTTAATTTGTATGAAAGTCTATATACGTACATTTTTTCCCCGCATTGATTGATGTTTCTGTACTCCATGAAAATGGGCAGAGGCCTAAACTCATTAAATTATTTCATTTCATTTCTCTCTCTGTGGCTATCATCATGCCCTTTTTGTTTTCTCCATTTGTGCTTTATTTTCATTCTTTTTCCTGGTGCTTCAAAATTGATTGTCTTGTATCTCCTTGGTATTTTTTGTTTGTTAGATTGTTCTAAACATGCTCTTTCCCGCACCCCACTCTCGCCTCTCTCTCTCTCCCTCTTCCTCCCTCCCTCCCTTCCTCTCTTTCTCTCTCTGCCCTTCCCTGCACTACTTTCGCTCGTGAGTCTCTCTCTCTCTCTCCTCTCCTCTCTCTCTCTCTCTCTCTCTCTCTCTCTCTCTCTCTCTCTCTCTCTCTCTCTCTCATTTTACTTTTTCTTTTCACTTTTTAAAAACTTCCGTATCTTATTTCAGTTCTAGCTACTTTTTGCATGCTTCTTTTGCTGCCTTGTCTTATTTTGCATCGTTGACCCTTCTCAGGGCGAGGACTGGATGTAAAAAAAGCACATCAGTGCATATCTATTATCCTCGTAAATAAAGAATTTTGTCTTGTCTTGTCTTGTCTTTCTCTCTCTCTCTCTCTCTCTCTCTCTCTCTCTCTCCTCTCTCTCTCTCTCTCTCTCTCTCTCTCTTCAAGAAACATTTACATAAACATTTCAAGTCTCAATAATTTGATAAATCGATTAAAATCGTTAACATCCATTCGCAAAGTCATCTGTAAACCATCTTCTGTATACACCGACTAAGCATGTAACCTACTCCATTAAATCGCTCATCCCCACTCCCACTCTGTTTACCATCCCTCTTTTCCTCCCTGTGCCTACCATTCTTTCTCCCTCTACCTTCCCCCGACCTCTCTCTCTCCCCTCTCTCTCTCTCTCTCTTCTCTCTCTCTCTCTTCTGCTTTTGTTTATTTGTTTGTTGGTTTGTTTGTTTATTTTCCTTCTGTTTGACTATCCACCATGTCATCATTACGTTTATGAATAGTCTGCTCGTCATTGTGGAGTTACATCACAGTGTTGCTATACTGAATTGTCAGTATGAATGATATGTGTTGAAATAACGTATGCATGACAAGGACAGATTGTAAGACTAGGCTTTGGCCAAAAATCTTCATCCTTGCGCATTAAAGATCAATCAATCAATCAATCAATCAATCAATCAATCAATCAATCAATCAATCAATCTCCCTTGGGGTGTGAAGAGTTAATGTTCATGTTAGGACACTTGTTTGTGACTTTCCTGTTGTTAATAACTGTTGGTTTTTAGCGTTTACGACACGTCCTGTGCTCTTGGACTTTGCCAGCAAGTTGCACGAAGCACCATGAAATGCTGCACTGGTTTCCAGAAGAGTCTGTGGCTGTTTTTGGTCCCGGCCAGTATTCTATTTCAAGCCTTCATATTGAAGCGTGTAAGGCAGAAGAGCGCCCCCCCCCCTCCCCTTCCCCCCTCCCCCCCCCCTCTCTCTCTCTCTCTCTACTTCGCCATGTTGACGGTGAAACGAAGAGCAGACGTCATTCTGGATTGGCTCCCCTCATATCCATTTGTACTGGGATAACTTACTTCTTCGCTGCAGGAGGGGGGTGGGCTGGGAGTGGACAGTAATCCTGGGTCCAGCCCTCTCAGAACATGAACAACTTTGGGCAGTCCCGACTGAGCAGTGCTAAATCAAACAGTGGCAGAGCCATCTTAGACAGAACAGACAACCCTTCAAGTGGTACTTGGTTTAAACAGAACTTTATTCAGACAGAACAGACAACCCTTCAAGTGGTACTTGGTTTAATTTATTCAGACAGAACAGACAACCCTTCAAGTGGTACTTGGTTTAAACAGAACTTTATTCAGACAGAACAGACAACCCTTCA
The DNA here is from genome assembly GCA_033310375.1 of Conus canariensis. Classification (NCBI taxonomy): domain Eukaryota; kingdom Metazoa; phylum Mollusca; class Gastropoda; order Neogastropoda; family Conidae; genus Conus; species Conus canariensis. The sequence continues at coordinate 45,139,636 of CM065742.1, forward strand.
AATGGTACTTGGTTTAAACAGAACTTTATTCAGACAGAACAGACAACCCTTC
>CM065742.1:45144687-45149687 GCA_033310375.1 Conus canariensis
ACCCGTCCACCCCTCCCTACACACACACACACACGCGCGCGCGCGCGCGCGCGCGCGCGCACTCACGCACGCACGCACACACACACACACATACACGCACACACACACATACACACACACACACACATACACAAGAGAGAGAGAGAGAGAGAGAGAGAGAGAGAGAGAGAGAGAGAGAGAGAATGAAATGTTATTTAACCAGGGTAATCAGATGAGCAAGTGTATGCTTTTTCCATCCAGCTTTGGGAGAGAGAGAGAGAGAGAGAGAGAGAGAGAGAGAGAGAGAGAGAGAGAGAGAGAGAGAGAGAGAGAGAGAGAGAGTTTTCGGCCGGCTGCGTGTCTTCAGTGGGTTGTGTTTACTCACATCGACAGTGTGATTCCCACACTCACTCTCTCGCCACACTCCCAAGTTCCGCATGAGCAAGGTGTAGATTCAATGACTGATAACTGCGAAGACAGGCAGATGGAATAGACCTAACGGAATCGCAAGTCATCTAATGCTTCCGTCAAACCGCTATGAAGTCATCTAATGCTTCCGTCAAACCGCTATGAAGTCATCTAATGCTTCCGTCAAACCGCTATGAAGTCACAAAGTGAAACGCATGAGCCAAATGGACGACGACAACTGGTGTCGCTTTAATTCTGCTAACGTCAGGGGATTATTCTGAAACATTTAGAAAGAAGGAAGAAAAAGGAGTGGGGAAGAAGTAAGGGAGGGTAGGCATTCTAGTATGGGGTGATAGGCCTGCAAATAAAAGGATTTAATCATGCGAGATATTTAAAAAAAAAAAAAAAAAAGAAAATTGAATGGAGGCGTTCCATTTTCGTACGAAATGAAAATCGCCGGAGTGTACTCCACGGAGGGACTGTTGCCTGAAATCTAAAAGCTGCCGCAGTGTGGCCTCCACTGTAGCTGGGGTTTTGAACAACATGACAACAATAACGGGCAAGGAACGTTTTCCTCTAGGGGTCACTTTGGGAGACGGGCGTTTTGTAAAGAGTTGCACCAAACATCTGTGTTGTTGTTTTTCCATCTTTCAACCTTGACCTTGGCATGACCGGTTTCGGCGTCGTTGGATTGGATAAGCAGATGGGTGTGTGTGTGTGGGGGGGGGGGGGGGGGGGGGTGTAACCGTGGCCCCCGAAAGAGAAATGTTTGACACGCGCAGATAGACGGACGTCACGAACTGCGAGATATTGCTGTGCCGGTCACAAGCGGATAAAGGAAGGTAAGCATGTACGCTAAGGAGGGTGGTGTGGGTGTGGGGGTTATTTCTGCTGTCGCGCTAGGAAGTGGCATTACGAGCGCTAGGCGTGTAGACGACAGATACACGTTGCGCTGCTCAGCTTGTGTCAATGTGTAGACGACAGATAGGCGTTGCACTGCTCAGCCTGTGTCAACGTGTAGACGACAGATAGGCGTTGCGCTGCTCAGCCTGTGTCAACGTGTAGACGACAGATACACGTTGCACTGCTCAGCCAGTGTCAACGTGTAGACGACAGATAGGCGTTGCGCTGCTCAGCCCGTGTCAACATGTAGACGACAGATACACGTTGCACTGCTCAGCCTGTGTCAACATGTAGACGACAGATAGGCGTTGCACTGCTCAGCCTGTGTCAACGTGTAGACGACAGATACACGTTGCGCTGCTCAGCCTGTGTCAACGTGTAGACGACAGATAGGCGTTGCACTGCTCAGCCTGTGTCAACGTGTAGACGACAGATAGGCGTTGCACTGCTCAGCCTGTGTCAACGTGTAGACGACAGGTAGGCGTTGCGCTGCTCAGCTCTGTGTCAACGTGTAGACGACATGTAGGCGTTGCACTGCTCAGCCTGTGTCAACGTGTAGACGACAGATACACGTTGCACTGCTCAGCCTGTGTCAACGTGTAGACGACAGATAGGCGTTGCGCTGCTCAGCCTGTGTCAACGTGTAGACGACAGATAGCGTTGCGCTGCTCAGCTTGTGTCAACGTGTAGACGACATGTAGGCGTTGCACTGCTCAGCCTGTGTCAACGTGTAGACGACAGATAGGCGTTGCACTGCTCAGCCTGTGTCAACGTGTAGACGACATGTAGGCGTTGCACTGCTCAGCCTGTGTCGCGGGGACGCGTCTTTAAGCTGTGGGCAGTTTGGCGACGAGCCTGCTTTCTAACGTTCAGCATGCTTTCAGAGCAGCAGCCTTGAGAGTCCCTTATGGTGCAGATGACGTGGAGCGTCAGATCCAGCAGCTTGGGGAAGTCCCTTTGGGCCAGCTGGCGTGATCTTCACGCGCTTGGATATGTTGTACATACACGTTGTCCCGTCGGCCTCACGGCACGGACCGTTGCACTCAGCAGAAAGCTGTACGGGAGTGCTGACGTCGGCCTAGAGTGGCTCAAGGCAAGATACGTCATCACCAGACACGTCTGGCTCAGGACGACTCGCAACGTACGAAGAAACCGCTGACTACAAACAAATGAACACCTTGATCCAGGCTCCTGCTTGAGGGAATGGACTGGCCTGGGTGCCTACCTTCTTCCCAACCCAGATACAGACCTCCCCCAAACGTGCCAGCTTCCAAGTCCGCCAGACAACTTGACTCTACGCTTTACAGCTTGCTGCAGTGACACAACTTGTTTTTAAAAGCCATGTTGTGAGAGCGTTAAACTCAACCACCATTTTTTTACCATCGGCATTGCTGTTGGCAAGAGGAGTGGCCTTCAAAGGGCCGACTGCTGTTCCACACCCCCAGCCGATAGGAAGGATCGTAAATTGATTGCTTGAATCTGTTTGAGCACCTGTGGCCAGGAATCTGAGAGTGAGAATCCCAGTCGTTTCGCCCACGTCTCAGACTCTCTCATGCTGACCAGTGCCCTTGTGGCACAGGCTCCCAAACTCCCACCCACATCTTACAGTCTTGCCCCTCCTATGAAGCCTTGAGACGCCAGACGTGGTCCAGTCCGGTTGAGGTCCAGGAGAAGCTGTGGGGACCGGTGGGGTCTCTGCAGCGGATTGTGGACTTCGCTTTACTAACCGGATTAAGGATCAAGCATGGCCGGGAACGCGAAAGACCGAAAGAAAAGTTTCACCCACCAGAGGGTGTTCTTGCCTTTTGTGCACGGAGGAGATTATGGCTGTACATATTTAGAACAGACCTTCAACCCCTAAAAGACTGAAGTGGCGTGATAATATCATGACGATTGAATGTGCCAGTGAAGAAAACCAGCATTACGACATAATTATAACTCATGTTTTCTAGGACACTTAGAGTAATTCATCCGTTACTTCTTGCTGTTGCAATGTACTTTCACGCGTAGTTTGAATACCACCACCACCACCACCCTCTCCCCCCCAACCCCCCCCCCCTACCCCCCCCCCCCCCCCCCCCCCCCCAAAAAAAAAAAAAAAAAAAAAACGTGAACGCAAATCTCTAGCGTCGCCATTATAACTCGTCAGCAAAGATCTTTTATGATATTCTTGCCAAAAATTCACGAACACAGTTTTTGGTTCGCTGCGAGATATCCCACAGAAATGCTTGTACCTCATTATTCTCGGGACGTTCTAGATATCTTGCGGAGAAGACACGCGCAAGCTGAACAATGGGAGAAGATTAGGAGATAGGCGCGTGGCCAACGGGGGGTGAGCGTGCTGGTATGGAACATTCTTTGCGTCAAAAGGTATATGTTTTCATTTTCACTATGAACATTCGAAGACTGCTCCTATCAGAAGCGGAATAATGAGAGTTGACATGCCCCAGTCTACCTCCTGACCTTTCTGGCTGTTGGTCTCCCCAAGTCGGTATGGGATTGTGTTGTAACAAAGCTAATTCGTTTTAGATTTCATTTGTGCCTTCCCTGAATTTTTTGTTCATGCGATGCAAATACTGGTCTCGGGTTTTTCTTCTTTTTTTTTTACACCGACATCATGCCATTAAAAGAACTAGGTAGCGAATCGATTATGATAACCCTTTCGCGCAAATGTTACTGAAAAGTAGGGCCATTCTTGCTCTTTTCATCCTCAAGGTCTTTAGAGCGGCAAGGGTTCAAATCGATCATTTGTTGCTTTGGATGCAACTGCCTATAGAACAACGTCGGCGTAAGCAACAACAAAATATCGTTCTGATCCCTCTTTTTCTTTTGTAATTGACAAATGTTACGGCTGCTCTGGTAGACTGTTAAAATGTAGTGGACAGTAAAGCTTTTCAATCATCCAGTCACTCAACTCTTTTGGGAACAATCCCTTATTGGCGGGGACGGACTTTTGACGATCTCTTAAAGTTGCAGACCCACACCCCATAGGTAACACCCTCGGCTGCCCCCATGACCTTTCCAGACATTCACAGCCTTCGGGGCTGCCATGCTGTGATCCTCGGAAGTAAGTTCCCGACGGGAGGGAAACGGAAGAAGGAGGATGTGTGGAAAGAGGGAGGTGTGGGTGACGGGGAGAAGTGGGGAGCGGTGATGGGACGGGGGGTGGGGGGTGGGGGGGGGGGGTCGGGGGAGGGGAGAGAGAGAGAGAGAGAGAGAGAGAGAGAGAGAGAGAGGTGGGGATGGTGGTGGTGATGGTGGTGATGGCGTTGGTTGAACTACAGAGACTATGAGGTACGGGACACAAGCAGCATTCTGTCAGAAGTCCCCAAACCTCACCTGTGGTTAAAATGGTGGGAGCCGAATCATTGGGGGCGTGTAAGTCCACGAACACCTGACGCTGGATGAAGAGAAGAAAACCCCCAAGTAAACCACGCCAGGAATCAAACACTCTGGGCAAGCAATGGTGCACGCTCTAGCGACCCAAAGTGTGTCATCCAGAGGCACCAAGGTAACATGCCCCCATCTCCCCACCGATGAGAGAATCGACTACTAACATCCCCCTAACTCGCAGGTTTTTTCTGATTTTACCTATATCATCAGTATGAGGGTATGAGCAGGGCTGTAGGCTTGTGTGGGAGAAGAGAGACTGATAGAGACGAAGTGGGTGAGGAGAGAGAGAGAGAGAGAGAGAGAGAGAGAGAGAGAGA
>CM065742.1:45152187-45233504 GCA_033310375.1 Conus canariensis
ATCGTCGTCATCATCATCATCATCTTCATTATTATCATCATCATCATCAACATAGTAATCATCAACATCATCATCATCATCATCATCACCGTAATCATCATCATCATCATTATTATTACCATCATCGTAATCACCTGCCAATGTATTAGACAGGTTTGAAATAAATCCTTTCCCTCCCACAACTACAAACGAGCAAGCGGTGTTTTTGAAGGATACAGCAACAACGAATCTTACAGGTAATGTTGTCGCCAGTTACAAACAACACTTTCTGCGCAATTAAGCTGTTAAATGGGATCGCAAAATGCGATAAAAGTTGATATTCTTACTAATGTGGTCGCAAAACAAAGTGTTCTTAAGAATCATGTTGCTACAGCACTATTTCACAATGCATAATTTCGTTAAAACACTAATTTCACGACATGACAATTTTTTTTACAGGTATGTTGCTAAAAGCTTACCTCCGGTTTGTAGTAACCAACACATTCACTGGCTACTGTAATGTTTTTTTTTTTGAGATATCTCAAGAAAACCTCTTGAACTTCATTATTTCTTGGGAAATGCTGTGGTATAGCGACGATTTTCTTAATGGCCAACGGCATTATTTCACATGACATACTGTAGCTTCAACGTGATTCCACAGGCAACATAGTTATGTAATACCCCGGCGTTTAAGCTCATTCCCTCCGTTTTACAGTTGGATAAGACCGGAACAGGGTAAGACAGTGTCAACACCATCGTGAAAACCAGGAAATTCATCTACAATTGGCCACTGGACAGTGCAGAGAAAACCTTAGACTCATACATGAATCACTGTATTCATTTGACTGTTTGTCACTTGACAGTGTAAAGGACAGAGTCAGAAATATGCGCGAAAACTCGTAAAGTGATCGAACAGTCAGAAATATGCGTGAAAACTCGCTAAAGTCATTGAACAGTCAGAAATATGCGCGAAAACTCGCTAAAGTCATCGAACAGTCAGAAATATGCGTGAAAACTCGCTAAAGTCATTGAACAGTCAGAAATATGCGCGAAAACTCGCTAAAGTCATTGACCAGTCAGAAATATGCGCGAAAACTCGCTAAAGTCATTGACCAGTCAGAAATATGCGCGAAAACTCGCTGAAGTCATTGAACAGTCAGAAATATGCGCGAAAACTCGCTAAAGTCATTGACCAGTCAGAAATATGCGCGAAAACTCGCTAAAGTCATTGACCAGTCAGAAATATGCGCGAAAACTCGCTAAATCCATTGAACAATTAGCCATTGGACTAAAGGAAGAAGGAAAGAATGAGAACCATGCGTAAAAAACTCAACTACCAAAGAGAAGGAGAGAGTCAGAGCCATGTAGTAAACCGCACTCGTCTTTGATTGTAAGTCATCGGATTATTGAATAGGGAGAGAGCCAAAAGCGTGCGTGACAACTCGCAACATTCATTTGGAATGTGATAAGGTAAGTGATTGCTCGTTCTTCATTTTCGTTGTCCTGAGTGTTGTTTGTCTGGCCTGAAGAAGACCTTAGAGGCCGAAACGCGTCGTGTTTTTACCATTGATTCGTTTGTTCATGTTTGCCGGATACGGCGCTTAATTTTTTTTTTATTCTTTACATTTCCGCCTGCAGTCGCCTCACTTTGCAACTAACATTCATTTGTAAATCAACCCTTGCACAGAACAGAGATGCAGGAGAGAATCACAAACCTTGCATGTAAGTCAACCCTTGCCCAGATCAGAGATGCAAGAGAGAATCACAAACCTTGCATGTAAGTCAACCCTTGCCCAGAACAGAGATGCAGGAGAGAATCACAAACCTTGCATGTAAGTCAACCCTTGCCCAGATCAGAGATGCAAGAGAGAATCACAAACCTTGCATGTAAGTCAACCCTTGCCCAGAACAGAGATGCAAGAGAGAATCACAAACCTTGCATGTAAGTCAACCCTTGCCCAGAACAGAGATGCAGGAGAGAATCACAAACCTTGTATGTAAGTCAACCCTTGCACAGAACAGAGATGCAGGAGAGAATCACAAACCTTGTATGTAAGTCAACCCTTGCACAGAACAGAGATGCAAGAGAGAATCACAAACCTTGTATGTAAGTCAACCCTTGCACAGAACAGAGATGCAGGAGAGAATCACAAACCTTGTATGTAAGTCTAGTTGCAAAGCGAGAGGACTGCAGGCGGAAATCTAAACAAATCTTAAATAAATGTTAGCGAACCGCCCAGAGAACGTGGACAAACGAGTCACAAGACTTGTATGTAAGTCAACCCTTGCACAGAACAGAGATGCAGGAGAGAATCACAAAACTTGTGCCAAAAAACTCATTCGAGTTTACCGTCAGTCTTTGGATTGAGTGAACGAGGAGAGACGGTCAGACCTGGGCGACAAAACTGGCTCCAGCCATAAAGATTTAGCTGTTGTTTAGCGAAGAAGGAGAAGGTCACAACTAGACGTGAAAATTCACTGCAACCATTTAGTCTGGACTGTTGGACACAGCGGGAAGAGGAATGTGTCAGATGTGTTTGTGACAACACGCTCACGTGATCCGCTGTATGGTTAGCCATTGATGGAGCAAAGGAGTATTGCACTATAACTCGTGTGGAACATACTTTACTTAATGATGTCAAGGTGGGGGCGAACTCCCCATGTGCTTTGTCTGTAACGTGAGGAGTTGAAGGTGGAGGTACGATGCAAACAGTGCACCGAGCTGGTGACAAAGTGTAAACAACAACAACACCTGACGTAGAAATAGGACTGTCATGATCTTGGAGAATGTTGACAAAACAAAAGTTCTAACATATAGATCACACATACAACACCTGACGTAGAAATAGGATTGTCATGATCTTTGAGAATGTTGAAAAAAAAAAGTTCTAACCTATAGATCACACATAATTTAATTTTGAAGACTAAACATACATTTGAACGAGTCATATCAGTGGACGCATCTGGTGACAGGTCAGAGTGGCAGATATTTGACAGACCATCACCACCACCACCATCACCACCGCCACCACCACCACAAGAAGAGAGAACTTTAATTTGGTTTTAAATTTTGTGATTATCTAATATTGTAATGTAATGTAGTAAACTTGTATATTTATAGGTAGGAATGGTGTGTGTGTGTGTGTGTGTGTGTGTGTGTGTGTGTGTGTGTGGTGTGCGTGTGTGCGCGCGCGCGCCCGCGCGCGAGCGCGTGTCTTATTTTTTCACTTTATTTCATTTTATTTTATTTATTTATTTTTTGTGTAATATCACAATTATGGTGAAAACATGTTAAAAGATTCATTCATTCATTCATTCATTCATTCATTCATTCATTCATTCATCACCACCAACACCACCACACCTCCACCACCCCCACCACCATCACCACCATCAGCGCCACGACCAACTCTACAAACCACCACCACCACCACCACCACACCACCACTCCCACCACCACCGTTACTACCACCACCACAAAACCATCAACAAAAGAGAACGTTCTGCTATGCAGTGTTTACAGATTCTCTGTACATATTTTTAGTTCCGATATCTGGTTGAGCAAGTCTTAATCTTAAAACGTGTAGTAGTTTGCTTTCTGTGGCTTGAGCTCGTCGTTCTCTGGCCACACTCCACAGGTAGATAAGTGGGTTGAGGGCAGAGTTGAGAGGCAACATGATCACAACCAGTGCATCATGAATCTGGTTGAAAAGACCTACACCATGTGCCGCCATTAGTGTAGCCAGTCCAAAGGAGAACCAACAAACAGCATCTGTTACTGCCAGTTTTCCAATCAAATGAACTGATGCATAGTATGATCTTTTTATCAGATCGAGCTGTATTCTGTACCTTGGTGTTACTCGATATATAGCAATTTGACCAGCAACAATCGTGAAACACAACACAAAGTTCATCACTACAATAGCTGTGAACCACCTGAATCCCTGGATGGAGTAGGTATGATCAAATAAAGCTAAACGACACAGACCAGACTGACCACGGAGTCCCAAATATGATAGCCCAGGAACACATGGTATCACCGACAAGAATGTCCCAACAAACCAGATTAATATGGGTATTGCAGCTGTATAGCTTGAGTCGTACTTCCGCCATGCTTTGAAGAACCAAAGGACACACACATGATCCAAAACAATGAACCAGATTATCAAAATCGACACTTCATTGGACAGACAGGAAAGAAAAGCTGCCACTTTGCAGCCCATGCTGTTCGTCCATGCCTTTTCACGTTGAATGTATCTTCCTCGAAAAAGTTCGTCTGCTACCAGAGTGACGCCAACATGAGTTCCCATGCAAATGTTGGCAAATTGGAGATTGGCCATACCTATTACGAAATTATTCTTTAAAACGCCTTTGGCCTCTGGAGAAATTATAAAGCAGAACAAATTCCCTAAAATTGTGAATACGCTTAACAAGAAAAAATAAATCCTGTATGGTTCATGTGGTATTAAGGTTGCACACGAAGGAAACGTAACTTGGGGTGTCACACATTTTAATTTACTGGAATGAGAAGGGAGTAAGTCTCCACAGCATATTCTGTAATTTGATGTCAATATTCTGTTTAATTCGTTTGATCGGGACCATAAATCGACAGGGAATTTTACCACTTGATTACCTCGTATATCCAGTTCAACCAGTTCCGGGGCGTTTTTGAAACCCATCAACCCAATGGCTTCCACTGCGGAAAAAGAATAATTCATATGCTTCACGCGGGGTACATACACAGATAATATTCCATTTAGAACTTTAATTTGTATATGTGACATATCCATTCTTCTAAGTTCATAATGGACTTTCTTTGAAAAAATAAAGTTCACATGACTGATAGGGTTGTTTCCTAGCAGTAAATTTTGTAGATTTTGAAAATAAAGAAACACAGTCATGTCTAGGGTTTTTATACGATTATTAGCAAGATTAAGAGACAGCAAATTGGAAAGCGTTATGTTTGATATGTTAGTTAGCATACAGCGCGATAAACTCAGATGAACAAGATAAACGTTTTCAACAAAATCCCCCAGCAACATTCCGGATCCTGCAGCATCGACATACCGAAGCTGTGGGAAGAATGCAGTAGGAAATATATTACTGCAGAGGAAGGAATAACCTTGACACAGACAACCTTCAGGACAGGTGAAATCACACAGCAGTTCATCATCTCGCTGAGGACACTGACCCCAGCCATCACAAAGATGATCACCATGGACACAGACTTTGGAAGCCCGACACTGGTAGAAGCCAGCACAAGTTCGTGTTTCACAGTCTTGTTCATCCTCTCCATAAATACAATCTGAAAACCCGTTGCATCGAGTGTAGAAAGGAAGACAGTTGAATGAATCAGTCGTGCAATGATAATGGCTTTCGGGACAAAAAGCGTCAGGAATCAGAATCTGGTGAATAAAGAAGCCCGTGCCGTCTAGGTCAATGTAAAGGCGAGAGTTGTTGCTATCCTTTCTCACCTGAACACAGTACTGGCATGGATTAGTCTCGTCTTCTGGGCAGTTCTTTTCGTCTGAATCATCTTCGCAATCTGAGTATTCGTTGCATCGTTGGCTGTGTAAGACATGTTGGCCATTAGAGCACATAAACCCATCACGTGACAGGTGCTTACAAAATGACTCATCACTGTTGTCTGTACAGTCCTGATGGAAGTCACACACCAACGTGTATTGTACTGTGATGATGCCTTCGTCACATTTAAACATGGCATAGAAGGGGAACGCAGGTTTCTCATTAAGAACAATATTAATAATCAGCTGGTCAGTGAGGTTAAAGTAGGCACAAAACAGTGGATAGGTTGATTTCCCACAATCACTGTTGGGATCACAAGACAAAAACATGTGTGTAGTATGATTAGACGTACATGTAAATAAGTTCTGCAGTGTATTGGTGGTAAACGGTTCAAGTGAATACAAAGGAGCCGACGTGACTCCGGAAGGGTGAACTAGTGAGAATTTCAGTTTTATTTCACACAATGCCGTTGTAGATCTCGATTTATGAATGCTCCAGATTACTTGACAAAAGCACAAAGTAGAAAACGTCAAGGATTTGACAGATCTAGATGGAGCATGGTGTGCTGATACTCTAAAATGATTCACATAATAGACCAACGTCCTGTCAGACCACATACCAAGTTTACTGTACATAAAGTGGACATCATCCCACCCTGACGTGTAACCTAAAGTCAGATCAGAGAGAGTGTAAAACTTGTCGAAAATATGAAACGAGTCTTGTTTTTCCTGTTTGGTTTTCAGTGAAGCCAATGTTGCCCCATGCTCTTGGCAATGATAAGGGAATAATAACACAGGAGTCCTTTTTTCTACATGGATTAACTTAAAACATTTGTTACGTGAAGCCACCAGACCCTGACATCCAGGACTGCTGAAGGGACATTGTCCTGTTTCGTCACGCCCGTCCTCACATTCTGGCATCTGATCGCAGTGCAGGTGACTTTTGAATTTGGGATAGTGCATCACTGAGCAGTTGAACAAACCATTGGGCAACAGGTGGGGTTGATCATCCACAGACAACATCTCAAAACGTATTTTCAGATAGGGAAACTGGTGGGAACAAAAGGCAATCCGAAGACATGAAGCCACAAAGACAGAAGTTGAAGAGAAGTAGTCTGTACAGATATGCGACCCATTTTGGTCGCAACTACTCAGTTTTCCGTATGTCAGTTTTAACAGACCCTCTCTAGAACAGTTGAGAGCTTGTTTGTCTGTTGAATACTGATCATGATGGCACTTAGAGCGGGTGCATTTAGTTCTTCCCTAACACACGCTGCATTAGGAAGATTTGGTACAATGATATACCCTTCATATTCAAAGATGTATTTGATTATTAAATTCATACTTTCTTTTTCATCTATGACAACACTGGTGATATGATTATTGATTGCTCTTATGGATAAGCAGTTTGCAACTGAATTAAATATATTTGATCAAATTTATGATCCCGACATGATATGTGCGTAGCCATAAACCATGCAGTAAATTTGCCAGTATCGCATCTGTCAATATAGACCATCCAGTTTCGGGAACCACACCTTGATAGATGTTTGAAATCAGCACTTATGTACTTACCTACTGGGACATGTATCTGCAATTCACAATAAGTGTAAAAATGCCCGCACAGGCCATAGAAGACTGTTTGTTGTCTCTTCGAATGCAGATAGTGAAAGTCCTCACACCTTGAATCGTTGACCTGCAGGAACGTGACTTTTGTGAGGCTCAGACTCCAGAAATAGACTTCACTTGGGCAGAAGTCACTGATCCTCAGGGAACCCGCAGCCATGCCCAGTTTGATGTTACTGTTTGTTGTAGGAGACACGATCTCTTGATAAGCAGTATTGAATACAAATGTAAGGATGCAAGCGTGATCCCACCAAGCATCCATGTTCATGTACATACGCATAGATGCTCTCTCTCTCTCTCTCTCTTCTCTCTCTCTCTCTCTCTCTCTCTCTCTCTCTCTCTCTCTCTCTCTCTCTCCTATTGTCACAAATATGTCATGTGCTTTCCCCCATATCCTGCACATGTTTTTCCTCCATTACAAAATAAGCGTGTGATGGTTGATCTTCATAGCTTTACTATAAATGTGTGTGTGTGTGTGTGTGTGTGTGTGTGTGTGTGTGTGTGTGTGTGTGTGTGTGTGTGTGTAACTTTCACCCTATGTCAGCAGTGCTGATTCCATGGAAACAAAATGGACTCTAACAATGTATCTATAACTGAAGATTCTTCATAAAAGTGCAAAACTGTGCGCTTCTGAGTAAAGAGACTGGACAAAGCCTCTGCAGCAGGAGACTCTTAGAAAAATGACTGTTTACTGGGATGGAGGCAATAGTTTTTATTGCCAAATCATAGTTGCAAGTGCGGCTACATGACTTGTGTATTCGTGTGTGAGTGACTTTTCCTCGTGTTTATATTTTGAGTTGTTGGTTCTTCGCTTGTTTTTGTTTTAAGTTTCATTTCCGCCTGGCGGCTATTCTCCCTACCACATGGCAACAACAGATGAGTCATTTTTTCGTTCTTTGTTTGTACTGTCCTAAATGTTAAATGTGATCTATTTCTTTGCCTGAAGAAGACCCAAGAGGTCGAAACGCATCGTGTCTTGTCATGGGCTTTGTTTGTCAGTGTCATTGGCGGTAACTAACACCCTCTCTTTCTAAATTTTGCTTCGTTCTCCGCCGTCAGTCACTCCATTTTGAAATTTTATTTTGCCTTTTTCCTCTTCTTCTATCCCCTAATTTGTAATTTTGCTTTAGAACTGTTTACTTTGTGAGTGCATGTATATTTTCATTTGAGAAAAGTGTATCCATAAGTGTACCATCTGACCCAGGAGCTTACGGACATATACTGTGAATATGTTCTTTTCTTCTGATACGCTTCTGGTTTCCTAAAGTTGTTACTGTGTGTAAACCAGCCTAAGTTTTCACTCTCTTTTTATGCGATCTTATTGTGCTCCTTAATCATATGAACCTTACCGTCAGTTGACGTGCGAAATTGTCGTCTCCTATTATCATCACATCAGAATACAACTAGAAATGAGCAAAAACCAGTGTGCATAGCCATGCAAAGAAGGGCTTCGAATCTGTCACCTTAATATCCAACATGCAGTTAACAAGACATCAAACATATCAACACTGATTTAGAATCATGGTAAACCCTTTCACATTTCAGGGCTCTCTGAATCCAGATTGACTGCACACATTAGCGACAATGATGTACACATTCCGGATATGACACATTCCGGAAAGATCGCACACACGCGAAAGAGACGGGTCTTCTTACCTGCATCAGCGAAACCCTTAGCTTCAAACAACTTCTACACCTAGACTGTAACGGTGTTGAATCAGTCTGGATAGAAATTAAGCTGAAAAGAAAAACTTCTATTATGGCTGGAATCCATTACAGGAACCCATCTGAAAGAGTAAACTGGGTCGACAAATCAATTACGACGATGGATGCAGTGTCGCTAGAATCCAAGGAAATTATTTTACTTTGAGACTTTAACATAGACCTTCTAAAAGTGCAAAACCAACGGACGCAAGCATTCAATCACTTTAATCTGCATCAACTCATCGAATCTTCAACAAGAGTCACACCAACCTCGAAGACATTTATCGACCATATTTATGTTTCAGATAAAACACAGCTTAAGCCTGCGGTCCCGGTCCTAAACTGTAGTGATCATTACCCAGTTTGTGTCACATGGTCAAAAAAAGTAAAAATTCCCCAAACGGACAGCAGACCCACCGTTGCTTTATAAACTTTAACAACCAACACGTTTTGCATGACTTGCTTAACTCAAAACTCTCTCCATTTTCAACAGAACTGATCCAGATCTTGCAGATCAAAACATTTACAGAAATATATGATAAACACGCCACTCTGAAAACAATTAGAGTACGACATTATCCTAAACCGGCATGGTATACTAAAGAGTTACAGGAGTCAGGTTACCTTAGAGATCTGCTTAAACAACATGGTTATGAAGATGAATCTAGAATACTAAAAAATGCAATAAATTCACAGAAGCGCAGAGAAAAAAAACAAAATATTATCGAGAACTAGCATCATCAAACCAGAACCCAAAATGTGTATGGAGAGATATGAACGAGCTTACGATCAATCTTCTTCAAAATCAACTGAAGTTAAAGGCATCTCTGTCGAACAGCTAAACACCTACTTTTGCACTATAGCCAATAAAGTTGTCACGACAGATTCTACTAGATCGAAAGACCTTCAAAAATTGAAACAATGTTGCCATGGCAAAAACATCACGTCTGAACTTCATACTCCATCAATAACAGTCTTTGAAGTTTATCACTACCTAGCGCACCTAGAACAGCCAGGTACCTGTGGGGTGGATGGCCTAGACGGCAAAATCCTCAAACTAACCAGCCGCCGTGGCGAAGTGGTTAGCGTCGCGGACTCCCGGCTGGGAGGTCGTGGGTCCGAATCCCATCAGAGTCATGTGGGTTTTTCTGCCCCGACCGGCTCCTACCCAGAGTTGAGTTTGCTGCGGACTCAGTTGGGAAGACTGGGACCACACAGTCGAGTTTCATCCACTTAATGGATGCGTTTCTGAGAGTGTTGCTCAAATTTCCTGACCAACACTGCAGGTGCTTTATCTCTTGGGCCTGGTTGACGCCGGGATGTATTATGAAAGGAAGAGTTCAGCCCTGTCATGTAGTCTCAGACCGAAATGGAAATCCGTAGCATCATCTTAATCATCCTCATTCTCATCGATCAGCATAAAAAAGTCTCAAATTCTGTGGCCCTTCATGCCCTGCTCTCATGGTGACCTCAATTTCGATATCCTCTCCACGTTTGTGGTCTTGGTTTGGTTCCGTCGGGGTCACCGGTATCGGCAAGTCAATGGGGGCTGTCGTTGGACGGACGTAGTGGCGCCCTCCGGAGGGAGAGCTCACTCACGCCGGCTCCGCGACTAAGCATTTATTGTCGTCAGTAGGGGGCTTAGTAGGTGGTGTCCTGCGTATGTTGGATCAGAACAGGCGCCACTGAACACCACCGAAGTGACTCGGCGGCTGTGCAGTGTCTCCTCCGGTGGGTTGCCTCTTGACGACTTGACATTGACTGCTCCCTGTGGATTGCTGGTGACGGGGCTGCGGCGGGGCCGACCGGGCTGTGGCTGTGGACGGGGTGTCGGAATGAGCGGCGTGGGTGCACTGCCTCTGAAGTGGCGCAGAGGTTGGGACGGAAAAAAAAATCCTCAAACTATGAGCTCCAGCAATTACAAACACGTTAACATACGTCTTTTATCTTATGCATCTACAAAAATCATTATCCGAATAGCTTCAAGAAAGCGAAAGTTATACCTATTTACAAAGCAGGTGACAACTCAAACCCTTCCAACTACAGACCAGTTTCAATCATTTCTACTGGTTCCAAACCTTCGGAAAAATACATGAACACACACACATTACACCACCTTAATATATACTACTTGCTTCATCCAAGACAGTCCGGGTTCCGACAAAACCATTCATGTCACACAGCCCTAATCAACCTGGTTGATGACTGGCTAAATAGCATTAACAACAGATAGTGTGGTGTCCAATTCATTGATTTAAAAAAGCTTTTGATGTGGTAGGCCATAACCTTCTTCTTAGAAAATAATTGTATGGCTTTCCACAAATACTCTTACGCTTTTTCACTCATATCTCACGAATGGGCAACAGTATGTAAAAATCAATGCAACTGTCTCTTTATTTCAAACACTTTCCTATGGCGTCCCACAAGGCTCTATCCTGGGTCCCTTCCTGTTCACAATTTACATTAATGATCTACCTCTCCATATCACGTCCACCTGTGGACTCTTTGCTGATGATACAACAATACACACAAATCATTCTGATGTTACTGTTCTTGCACGGACTTTACAAGAAAGTGCAAATGATTTTGAAAATAGCACTGAACTCAATCACAAGTCGCTTCACCCTAAAAAAAACCAACAACTAAATCCATGCTTATCACAAGCAGGTAAAAAAGACAAAGTCTCACGATTAAGTTCCCTTCCCTACATGTTAAAGATGAATCCGTTGAACAGGTTACATACAACAAAGTGCTAGGAATAACAATTGATAACAATATTAATTGGCAAGCTCATATAACCTCACTGTGCAAAAGTTTAACAGAAAGTCTATCTCACATAACCTGACTGTGCAAAAGTTTCACAGAAAGTCTATCAGCTCTCCAAAATCAAACACTTCTTCTACCTGCACTCACACAAGCTCTTTTTCCAGTCTCATATTCAATCATACATAGACTAAGGGTCTACTCTATGGGCTCTGCTAGCGCTAACACCCTCAAACCAGCGCTAAGCCTACACAAGCGAGCACACAAATTAGTCCTAAAAACAGCAGTCTCCTGGACCATAAAAAGGTTCAAATTCTCCCCTTTAGTCTGAGATTAGAATACAACAAAGGAATCATAATGCACCCCGAGTCAACCAAACAACACTAGTGCATACCAACCTTCAAACACCATTATTTCAACCAACCTATATGCCAATGCTGACATATTTCGCAATAAATCCACCACCCACCACCACTACCCTCCTTGCCTTAAGTATGAACCTGACTATAAAGAAAGTGTTTTGTACTTGAAGAACATATGCTATTCTGTTAGTAAGTGCGTCTTATGTGAGTACGTGTGTGTGTGTGTGTGTGTGTGTGTGTGTGTGTGTGTGTGTGTGTGTGTGTGTGTGTGTGTGTGCTTCCTACTACCCCCTGCCCATTTGTCATTATGTCGTTATGCTTGTATTCTTATGCGACTCTCTCTCTCTCTCTCTCTCTCTTCTCTCTCTCTCTCTCTCTCTCTCTCTCTCTCTCTCTCTCTCTCACGGTTCTGCTGGAATGACTTGATTTGTTATCTATATGGCATACTCCTCCCCCCTCCTACCTGTGGTGACTGGGCTATCATCATGCTTTGTTTTTCTCTATTTGTGTTTTATTTTCATTTCTTTTTCCTGGTGCTTCAACATTGATTGTCTTGCATCTCCTTGGTATTTTTTGTTCGTCAGATTGTTCTAAACATGCTCTTTCCTGCACCTCATTCTCGCCTCTCTCTCCCTCTCCTTCCCCCCCCCCCCCTCTCTCTCTCTCTCTCTCTCTCTCTCTCTCTCTCTCTCTCTCGCCCTCCCCTGCACTCCTTTCGCTCCTGCGTCTCTGTCTCTCTCGTTTTTACTTTTTTCTTTTTCATTTCGTATCTTATTGTAGTTCTAGCCACTTTTTGCACGCTTCTTTTGTTGCCTTATCTTATTTTGAATTGTTGATCCTACACAGGGCGATGACTGGATGTAAAAAAGCACATCAGTGCTTATCTGTTATCCTCGTAAATAAAGAATTTTGTCTTGTCTTCTCCTGTTTCTTTCCTTTTTACACACACACACACACACACACACACACACACACACACACACACACACACACACACACACACACACACACACGCACACACACACATACACACATAAACACACACACACACACACACACACACACACACACACACACACACACACACACACACACACACACAACACACACACACGCAGAGATACCCTGTCTACCCTCCCCCCTCCAACGAACACATGCGTGTGCACCGATACACACCTTTACATACATATAAGAAAATGTCAAAGCCAGCTACGTTATCTGAAGCTATCCGCAATGCATTACAATACAATTGTTCAGATGAAGTAGTTCCCATTTTCATTCTAACTGTGAATCGGTGCCAAAGATTTTTTCTATTACTGTTCTAGACAAACATAGCAACATTTCCACTCCAGAAAATCTCGCTTGATCGTAATGATCTTACCAGTTATCACGTAATATACATACTCATATCAAGGTCCAAATTAAAAACAAACAAACGTCTGGCGTGCATAAACTCAATGTCTTTTTGTTCTTTGCAAATTGCATGTCGTCCTGCCTTAAGTGCCACATATGCCAGTGCCACATATGCACTTATCCATGAGAGAAATCTCCTGTCTTTGGAGATAGGAGAGGAGCTGACAATGTCCTGTTCCCACTGACGATGGTGATATGTGGCGTCCTTTCCAGCTGGTAGATGCTGTCTTCCTCGGGTCCTGTCAGCAGACTCAATTTCAGTGTGTTTTTGAAGTGGCTTTTTAAAATGGTCTTGACTTCGAAATATGATATTTGGTGGGCAGTTTGTTTCTGGTTGCTGCCTAGCAAGAAGAAAGAATTAGTCAGCTTCTTCATTTCCTTTATCACCACAGTGGGAAAGGATCCATTGCAATACCATGTTATTTTGGAGCCCAGGGTTTGAAGTTCCCTTGGTGTCCTAAAGAATCTGGTCTGTTTGGACGGACTGATGACTTTGGAGAAGTCCTGGACAGTTAGTGACGAAAACCACATGGAATGACCGACGGTTTCCTGCATTTAGGAGATCTGAGCATCATGAAGTAATGCGCAGGTTTCAGCTCCAAAGTTGGTGGAGGACTGATCAGTGAATCAGTGCCAGAAATACAATCAGGGAACCGTATGCAGATACCTTCATCCCCATTTTGAACAGTATTTTCTGTACAGCCATTTGTAAAGAATCAAATATAGGTGTTTGAAGGCAGTCCCTGCCCAGTATTTCAGATTTCCGAGACTTTAGTGCCTTCTTTTGCTCCAACTCCCAAATGTCAGGTGCAGATGGGAGTGTGAATCCACAGACCATCTCAGTGAGAGTTATCCACTGTGTTTTTGCGGAAGCGCCTTCCTCCAGATCATTCGGACTTTGTCGTTTAATCCAATTCTTGGTCAGATCCTGGAGCTTTGCGGGCAGAGGGTGAGATGGAAGCCTTTGCATTTTCTCTCTTTGCCTCATGAGTTTCTCGTTTCTTCTACCGGAGTTACAGGAGGCCAGCCACGTTCTACATTACAGCTATGAGAGTGGTTTTATGCTGCCTGAGATGACTCAGCGGCTGGCATCTTGCGTCTTGTCCAAATGGCCTGTTGCTTTTAGCTGCTGTAGACCAGAAGATTGAGACATATTCCATGGGGTTGGACAGATCCTGCATGCCCTTGAGTCGGGATCATCATGTTGGCACCCGCCAGTTTCTTCATCACAACCATCTCCTTGATCAATTTCCTGTGCATCGTGTTGATGTGAGGGGACCAAGTGATGATAATAATAATAATGATAATAATTATAACAATAATGATAATGAAAATAACTCGTCAATAGTAATAATGATAATAATAACAACAACAACAACAACAACAATAGTAGTGGTAATGATGATGATGATGATGATGATGATCATGATCATGATGATGCTGCTGCTGATGATAAAAGAATAATAACAATAACAATGATAATGATAACAATAATTATAGTGATAATAATAATAACGATAATAATGTAAAGAAGAAGAAGAAGAAGAAGAAGAAGAAGAAGAAGAAGAAGAAGAAGAAGAAGAAGAATATAGAAAAGGGGAAAGGATATAATAATAATGATGATGATGATAATGATAATAATAATAACAATAATGATAGCAATAATAATAATGATCATGATAACAATAATAGTAGTAATCAAAATAATAATAATAATAATAATAGTAAGAAGAAGAAGAAGAAGAAGAAGAAGAAGAAAGGTTATAATGATTTTGATAGCAACAGCCACCGTGGCGAAGTTGTTAGCGTCGCGGACCCTCGGCTGGGAGGTCGTGAGTTCGATTCCCATCAGAGTCATGTTGGATTTTTCTGCCCCGATCGGCTCCTACCCAGTGTTGAGTTTGTTATGGGCTCAGTTGGGAAGACTGGGACCACACAGTCGAGTTTCACCCACTTAATGGATGTGTCTCTGAGAGTGTTGCTCAAATTTCCTGACCAACGCTGCAGGTGTCTGCATCTCTCGGGCCTGATTGACGCCGGGATATGTTATAAAAGGAAGTGTAGAGCATAGCCCTGTCATGCAGTCTCAGACCGGAATGGAAATCGGTA
This sequence comes from Conus canariensis, assembly GCA_033310375.1. NCBI lineage: Eukaryota > Metazoa > Mollusca > Gastropoda > Neogastropoda > Conidae > Conus > Conus canariensis. Next base: position 45,167,669 of record CM065742.1, read on the forward strand.
GCATCATCTTCATCATCTACATTCTCATCGATCAGCACAGAAAAAAGTCTCGAATTCTGTGGCTCTTCATGCCCTGCTCTCATGGTGACCTCAGTTTTGATATCCCCTCCACGTCTGTGGCCTTGATTTGATTCCGTCGGGGTCACCAGTATTGGGGAGTCAATGGAAGCTGTTGTTGGACGAACATGGTGGCACCCTCGGGAGGGAGAGCTCAATCACGCCGGCTCCGCGACTAAGCAATTATTGTCGACAGTAGGGGGCTTAGCAGGTGGTGTGCTGCGTATGTTGGATCAGAACAGGTGCCACTGAACACCACCGAAGTGACTCGGCGGCAGTGCAGTGTCTCCTCCGGTGGGTTGCCTCTTGACGACTTGACATTGACTGCTCCTTGTGGATTGTTGGTGCTGGGCTGTGGTGGGACTAACCGGGCTGTGGCTGTGGACAGGGTGTTGGAATGTCCTGGGTGCACTGCCACTGAAGTGGCACAGAAGATGGGACAGCAAAAAATAAAAATGATAACAATATTATCATCATCATCTTAAAAATAATGTAAATGGTAATATTGGAAAAGATGGTCGAATAAAATCTGAGAACCATAGAATTGCAGGGTTTCCGGGTTAATGTTTCTGACAAGGTTGAGGATTCCTTCCTTTTGGTAGTTGGCTCTATCATGTTAAAAGACATCACACCCTCTGACAAAGAATCGGTGAACATCACTTTATTGCTTTCTGAGGAATTCTGTAAGTTCATGCTTTTTCATGCAAAGACCTTCATACTTACATAGTCATGTTAAGAAACCAGTAACAACACTCTTACTCCATGCAGCCAAGTCAGCACAAGACTTTAATGTTTTGGAAAAAAATAGCCCTAAATATTTGTGTATTGACTACTTTCATCTCAGAAACACTCAAGTAGATACCAGTGTTCATGCGCTGCAAGAAACCAACTTTTACGAAAATGATTATGCTTATTTTGTTCATATTTACTGTACTTTTAATTTCATTGATGATTCCTACAAAATATTCAGGTGGTTTTGTAACCGTTGTATTTTAAATATTTGTACATTGTCATCTGCAAAAAAGCAATAGAAATAGTTTTGCAGTGGTTGAATGGTTGATGTAAGCCTTCCCTTGCTACTGATGTCACCTGCTGATTCGTTAACAAATAACGAAAGTAATGCAGGGCTGCAAACATTTCTTTGCTTTACCCCACGAAGGCAATTAATGTAATCTGTTAAAGATTAATCATTTCTATCTCACGTCTTTCAGTTAGTATGCATGCTTATCACAAAATCAAACATTTACCTTGAATTCATCTTTCTGTTGGACAGATCACAGCTACTTCCTCGAAATAATGTCGAAGGCTTTCTCAGAGTCAAATATGCAACATCTTATTTACGATTTTGAGACCGTTGTTTCTGTATAGTAGCAAACATGATCTACTGTTGAATGCTCTTTTCCAAATCCAGCTTGATGGTCACTATTGACATCAGGCATAATTCAAATCGTAACAAATGATATTATGGTATGGCTATAAAACTTATACCTCTGTAATTGTTACCGTTGTCTAAACTACCATTCATATGTAATGGCTGTATGAAAGATTCGTAACAGTTTTCTGGTAAATACCTTTAATAAGCAGTTCGTTAAATACTTTTTCCGAAGAGATTGATGACTGCATCTAATGCGCTCTTAAACATTCTCTAATTATACCATCAAGCCCACATGACTTTCTACTTCAATATTTTTAATGGCATTGGCTATTTCGGGTTTAGATTTTGGTGCATTTACGACACCAAAATCAGCTTTTGTGCATTCTCGCATCATTTGATTGTTTACTTTACTAATAATTTCAGAGCACTCCACATCATCTAAAAGGTCACAAAAGGGGTCAAATCATTTATATTTAAATAATTTTTTTCAAAACTGCGTGCGTTTCAGTGCAATCTGGGTCACCCTTATAATAATAATAATGAAATCTTATATGCGCCCCACCTCTGATGAGCTCAAAGCGCTTACAAAGTGTGATTAGAGCATAAACTACAATAAACAGCTGTATTCATGCCAAAGATAGAAAGAAAATAGAGGCAACCTTCATAAATATTAAGCAAGAAATAAACGAGTAACAGATATCTCACATAATTAAGATCACTCAATGACATGATGAATCTTTAATATACAAAATGCAAGCGCATGCACGCACGCACCCCCCCCCCCCCCACACACACACACACACACGCACACACACACACACGATCACATTTCATGAATAGCATGTCAACAGATATTTTGAAAAAAAAGGACACAGAAATGCTAAGAAAAATAAACATCGCACAATTTTAACATAGGCCTAAAAAAATTTCTGTTGGAAACAAACAGAATCTTGTAAACTATTAAACAAGAAGACAGAAGAGAAGTAAGCACACACACACACACACACACACACACACACACACACACACACACACACACACACACACACACACACACACACAACACACACACACACACACACACACACACACACACACACACACGCACAAAGGCTGCACACGCGCCCGCGCCGGCTCGCACACACAAACACACGCGCGCGCACACACACACACACACATACACACACCGACACACGCACACTCAGACAGACCTGCACAGACACACGAACAGACAGACAACACTACACGTAACTGAACATTTTTTTTTCTCCAAAATTCTTCTTGATTAGCAATCCTATCTAAACGCTTGGAGAAGCTTTGGCTGTACTTTCCTTTTCTGCCTGAATAAATGTTTATATTTTCTATGATACTTACGGTAGTTTTGTAGGATATCTAATTTCAGCTTCTTTTTTTTTTTTTAGTAATCGTTTTTTTTCTTAAGACATGGTTTATTACGAAATTGTTTGAGTTTTCTTACATTTTGTTTTCCAATGAAACGTTCAAAAAATAAAACAGTTGTTGTTCTGATTGCTTGTACCAGTCCTAATTTACGAGCATACCTGAACCAACTTCCATCATACAACCAGCGCCTTATTCACATCATCCTCAACAAGACGTGTTGCTATATCAGTCTTGTTTACAATTGTTTCCGACTCCAGATATCCGAGAAAGACATCCTTCTTCTTTGGATTCCAAATCAATCTTTTGAGACAATTATTAATTTACAATGTCCTCATACTATCAAAATCATTTCCATTTGTTACCCCATTTAGCGGAAATTCAGCAGCCATATGACATGACTCAATTCTGTCAGCAACAAAAAGTGTACATGTTGATGAGAATGTGTCGTCTAATTCTTCTGATGAAACAGAATAAAGCTGACAAAAATTAAGCACTGTATCCGCCAAACATGAACAAACGAATCATAAGAGAAAACTTGGGGGGCCGGAATAGCTCGGTTGGTAGAGCGCCGGACTCGTGATCCTGACGTTGCGGGTTCGAATTTCGGTATAGGGGGATTTTTCCCTCGGAGTTCTGACTCCATTCCTCATACAGTCCTTCGAATGAGACTATAAACCGAGGTTCCGTGTGTGAACGCACGCACAACATCTTGCACACACGTAAAATCCCATCACCAACTTTCGGAAGAGAAGGCCAGTTTGGCCGTTGGTATGGATGACACGTTACACATAGCATGCACTTTCCCCGAAGATGGAGTATGGCTGCCTTAACGGCGGGATAAAAAACGGTCATACACACAAAACTCCACTGCCTGTCTATACAGGCAGTGTCCGCAGGAGTATCAGCCTGCGTACGCAGAAAGAAAAAAAGAAAGAATAAGAGAAAACACGACGCGTTTCGACCTCCTAGGTCTTTTTCAGGCAAGATAAACAACACTCGGGACAACGAAAATGAAGAACGAGCAATCTCTTATCTCATTGAGTTTGGTGCAAGATTCAATGCCCACCTTGCGCCGAATTCAATGAGATAAGTGATCGCTTGTTCTTCATTTTCAGTGTCCTGAGTGTTGCTTATCTTGCCTGAAGAAGAGCTCAGAGGTCGAAAAGCGTCGTGCTTTGTATTGTGATTAGTTTGTTCATGTTTGGCGGATACAGTATGTATTTTTTTTTTAAAGATTTGTTTAGATCTCCGCCTACAGTCGCCTCACTTTGAAACAGATTAGTCAGTAAGACTGCACCCAAAATCGGTGGCATACGTATAGCGACCTTGGAGGTCGCCGTTACACGAAACATGGATGCAGAGTCATAGCATAGAACACATGTTCAGTAACATTCTGCTGAAAGTATTCTGGTGTTTGTCTTCTGAATTTTTTGTTATTATACTTACATTTTTTACTCAGTGTGAAAAAGCAGATAGTAACTGTTAATATTATAAAACGTGTAAGATATCCTGACATTTAAATTCCCACATAAAATAATATGCGTATTTGTCACGCCTGCTAAAAAGATTTTTCCACCAAACTTACGTTGCTATCAATATCATTTCCTTGATAGAACAGACTTCCACTTGGTGAAACATAAGTACATATGTAAAACAGATTTTCATTTGGCCCATTCTTTTCTGTCACTAAAAAAAATGACATGTTTCTATCTTCATATTTTACTTGATGAATGAAAGGAATAAGTTTTGATCAACACAACAAAATCACCTGGTCTTCGACCTTGTTTGGATAGCTTTTGGGCAGGACTTCAAATTGCCGTGTAATTTGGAAATCTAAATGCATGAAAGCTATCTAAAGATGTTTTCTACTAAAATATGACGTGAACATTGGAGAGTTAGTGAATATAGTCTGTTGTTTCCAGTTTTGATGCAAAACCGTCTACATTCCATGTCACAAAATTAAATCATTAATCTTTGTTAAACATATCTCTTCTCCATTATCCAAGGGATGCACAGAATCAACACCAACATAGTTTCTGTCACAGTATGTGTGCACAGAATCACACCTTTATTTGTTCAGATTTCATGGAATCTCAATGAGAGAGAGAGAGAGAGAGAGAGAGAGAGAGAGAGAGAGAGAGAGAGACAGACAGACAGACAGACAGACAGACAGAGAGAGAGACAGACAGACAGACAGAGAGAGAGACAGAGAGAGAGATTTAAAACTATTGATCCTATAGGTCCCATGTCGCCCAGACGACGCATGTTCTGATATCCTTTACTGGAACGGATGAATTCTGTAGGACCAATGTCATCATTGAGTGGTAGTCAGTCTGCAAGCATTGCTTATTTGTGTTTTTTTCAGCCTCAGCCAACACAATGCTACCACAACAAAGCTTCGTGAGTGCTTTGAGCATCAAACAAATGTTGTTAAAACTTCCATATAATTCAAGAAATTTATTACACTAAACTCTCTGCTCTATCCTGAAGGACTCACACCCACAGTGGAAGTTAGATTTCTTTCCGATCTCGGATTCAGTAGTGTCGTTTGCAGATAACGCCATTACTGAATGTGATTATCGGACAGATCATTCTGCAACTGTGTGAAAATTGAAATTTAACGATATCGTAAAACACGTCATTTGAAAATTCAATGCAAACCTTTGAAAGATAAAACATATATTCATAAAAATGAATTGACAAGGTTAAAAAGAAATACGCAGCAAATGAAAGCACTAATGGAATAAATGATGAATAGCTTAACATTTTCTATTCCAGATGTTTCCCTCGATTTACTGTCATTAAATATAAGATCGAATATGTAATAAGAGCTAAACATTTTCTGTTCAAGATGATATTTCCCTCGATTTTCTGTTAATGAAAATAAGATCAATTATATAAGAAGAAAAGGTGAAACAAGACACATTGGATTAAGGATTTTCATTCTGTGTTGGAGCACTTCAAGTTGCTCACACCAGTCCGAGAAAGTCATGAAGACCGGGACCCAGTCTGCGTCTGACAAATGGTATTGTATGGCTCAGGGTTCGGCTCTACGCCTCCTCATTGAAATAGCAGTGGAACTACCACAACAGAACAATGACAGGAGCAAACCACAGATAACACTGACCAACTTCTTCTTCAATCTTAAACCAGATTTTCCTTTTTGTTGACTAATACATTCTGATATCAAATACAAAATATATAACGTCCACAACGTCGCCTGAAATGCTTTTTTTTTTTCCCAGAAGGCATACTGATTATGTTGCAGCACCACAAGGATGAAGACAGACTTCCGCCTACGACACGCGTAAATAACTAATTCATTAAGGAGCAACATTACGCTCTGAGCACGAGAATAAATCCGGTACTGACCCCGTCATGTGGAAGAGGTAATGGGTAAGAGGAAACAGCCGCTGTAGGACAGCAAGCCTAAATGCCCAATCATCAGAGTCCGCCATTATTGGGCACTGACGAAAGTGGCAAATGTGGCTAAAAAATTGCACTACATGGAACTAAATTAAACACTGATGACGGCAAAGCTACGTTTAACTCACTTTATTCTGCTGAACAATGGAATATCTGTTATAGGAACAGATACAGAATAAATTTTGCTGCCAACAATTAGTGTGATTAACAAGTTGTTTTTATCTGTTTATAAGAGGCTCACGTTCGACAATGATATATGTTGATGAACTATTACAGGAAAAAAAACAAAACAACGGCGAGAATAACTATATACTGTAAAAAAAAAAGTTAAGGACCAACATTTCACTGACTTATAAAAAAGAAAATTGGGAAGTGATCAGTCTCCAAGTGTAACATGAATTTATTGAATATGTGAAAAGTGTGTAAAGACAATGACAAGTCCGAGGAATCAACAAACTGGAATCGAGCGCAGTACAAACACCCCCACCCCCAAATTTGAAAGTCACAGGAGGAGTGTTTGTTCAATGTCATGGTCAATAACGTGTGTGTCCCCCGTTACTGGCAAGACATTCAAGGCAGCGTTGTCGCATGGAGTTCACCAGTGTGCGCAGAAAGGCCTGGGGGACAACAGCCCACTCCTGCTGGAGTGACTTAAACAGCTGACCCAGGTTAGCAGGAGGAGGACGACGCTGCTGCAGTCTCCAGCCCAGCTCATCCCAAAGATGTTCGATGGGGTTCAGGTCTGGGCTGTTTGCAGGCCACTGCATTCTGTTGACACCAGCAGCTTGGAGAAACGTGTTTACTGCTCTGGTGCGATGGGGCCGTGCATTGTCGTCTTGAAAGACTGCCTGAGGTCCAAGCTGTTGAAGGGCTGGCAGCACCAGGGGTTGCAAAATCTCTGTTTGGTAGCGAACACCATTCAAGTTCCCTGCCACATTGTAGAGAACCGTTCTGTAGCATGTGCTTATGCCGCCCCAAATCATAACGGATCCCCCACCATAGTGGTTCCTTTCCAGGACAGCTTCTTATGCAAAACGCTCCCACGGCGTCTCCAGACCCTGTTCCGTCTATCGGTGGGATCCAGGCAGAACCGCGACTCGTCTGTAAACATCACGTTAGCCCACTGTTTATGTGTCCATCTCACGTGCTGCGTGCACCATACTCGGCGTGCTGCTCTGTGGGCATCAGTCAAACGAGGTCTTATGGCTGATCGTCGAGCACGAAGGTTAGCGGCGTGTAGGCGGTTTCGTATGGTCTGATCACTGACAACAGTGTTGGTGGCATCTCTAAGGCGACGTCTGATGTTGTTTGCACTTGCTGTTCTTTCTTGTGTGGCCTGCCTTTCAATGTATCGGTCCTCTCGTGGTGTTGTTATTCTGGGTCGACCAGAGCGTGGTCGTTCTTGCACTCTTCCTGTTCTTGAAAGCGTTGTCTGAGTCTGATAACAACAGAGTGTGATACCCCAAGTCTCTGTGCCACTTCCCGGACTGCAACTCCTTCTTGGAGCCATCCTATTGCTCTTCCTCGATCCAGCTCGTTCAGTCTTCGACGTGGAGGCATGCTGTTGCACTGCATTTTTCGCCAGTACAGTGGCTTTTAAAGACATTTGGTTGAGCGTACTTTATGACCTACAGCCTGATTTAGCTCGTGCTTCACATGATTTTGATTCAGCACATGCTCCTCGGATCCCAAACACATCAGAATTTCACCCCAATTTGTTCCAAAAATGACAAGTCGCGACACGTGTTTTTCAAGGCGCGTGAGAAATGTGTGCCACAAAATTGCAGCTGCCGCATTCACTATCAATTTGTGCGTATGGTTCAATTTGTTTGGACCACAAAGGCGGTACAATTGAATTTTTGTGAATTTTTAAAAGTTTTTGTGCATTCTCAATGTTGGTCCTTAACTTTTTTGAACAGTATATATATCAAGTTAGAAATAGAAGTCATTGTAAAGTTATTTGATATTCAAAACATTCTGAGACTACACTTAGAGTTCTTTGTAGTAGCTGTTGAAAACGAAAGTATAAATTTAATATCTCTATGCATTAAATAACACACGAGACGAGTTCGTTGTTGTTTTTGCAGTTGATGATGATGACGATGTTTTGTTGTTATTGTTTTTGTTGTTGTTGTTCTTGATATTGTTGTTGTTGTTGTTGTTGTAAAACTCCAAAAACTGCTTTACAGTTTTATTCTGTGCTGGGATTTCAATTGTGTGTGCAATAGCAATCTGGATAGTGTCTCAGGCTTCTTTCACATTGAGATAAAAGTCAAACGGTTAAATACTGCTGCCACAAACGTAAGTCCAATGAGCATCTGAGGAATTTTTCAGAAAGAAGAGAAAATTGTTCTTGGACCAAAATAAGAAATTTTTGCCTGCTGCTTAAATTACTCTTTTGCCTTAAGATAAAAATGGTCATTTTGGTCTGTCTAACACTTATCACCATCAGCCATTCTGACTGTGAGGCAGCCATAACAGAACTAAACATATGTGACCTTTAAGAGATCAAGGTTAAGAGATTCAATAATAGTATTTCACAACACGCTACTAAACATGTTCTTTTTAAGAGGTCAAAATTAAGAGGTTGAACAATAATATTTCATAACATGCTTTTTTGTACCGAAAACATTTAGGGAGCCATTTAAGAGTCACTTCAGGTGGTAAATCCTTCAAAGTGTAAATGGGATCAATGTGAAGTTGAAATTATGTGTGCCACATACAAAAAATTGTCAACACCTTCCAGAAAAGGAACACGAATTAGTAAACTGTTCCTATGATGCTGGGTGCTGAAAACTTATATCTGCAACAAATGCAGACATCATTGTGCGGTGAAAACATCAAGAGGAGAACTGATCAGAGCAGAATTAAACAGACAGGGGACGGTGAATGAAACTCAAAATAGTTTTGCAGGTTAGAAAATCCCCGTGGTGTGAAAACGGGGATGGCAAGAAGAAGTAAAAGTTAAAATGAAGCAATTTGATTATTAGAGAGAAATTTTAGAAGAGCAAGTATCATTTCACAGGAAACTGTGCAATCATAAAACACCAGAAACAGATGTCAGAAAGGCAACAAAAATTCACGGAAAGAATTCATCAGCTATATATGTTATGCATCAGCTATATATGTTATGCATCAGCTATATATGTTATGCATCAGCTATATATGTTATGCATCAGCTGTCTATGTTATGCATCAGCTATATATGCTATGCGTCATTATGTATGTTATGCAGCTGTTTGTGAGGGTCTGGTGACAGTGTAAGGAATGATCTTAAAAGAAAAAAAATACTATTCCGTCAGATGAAAGAGACAAACAAATTACAAGACAAAACACGACGCGTTTCGATCTCTTTGGTCTTTTTTTCACGCAAGATGAACAACATTAAAGACAACACACACACACACACACACACACACACACACACACACACACACACACACACACACACCTTACATATGGATAAGGAATAAGGAATTACTTCAAAATTCATCTGAGGGGGACTCAGGAAAAGCAAGTGAAAACATTTCCATGTACCTGCAGTGAAAAAAAAATGAATATTTGAAATCTTTTCACAGTATGTGCAGCATTTTTATTTTTCAATTAAATTTGCTTTTGAATGCATTCATTTGGAACCTATTAATCAAAGAAGTTATAAGCCTTATATTTGACAAATCTAAACGGACCATTCAATCAGTCACATAACCAATCTCATCAGGTTTTAAGTCATTTTCAGAAATGAATTTGGAATATTTTCAGGCTGACAGGAATATTTTCCCTCACAACAAATTTTAAATGCAAATAATAGCGCACTGCCAGAAAAAAAAGCAGACAAACTGTCACGGTCACTAAGCTAGACGAATACATCCCATCCCACCAGATCCTACTCTACTGACAAGCGCAATCTCAAGAACACAGACACAACAATTTCATATACAACACACTTATAAACCTCAACACATAGACACTCACAACTTCTTCCAGTCTAATACCCTTACTCTAGTTTACACATAGATCCACCACATTGGTTTCCCACTACACCAAGCACATAACCCAGTTATGAAGTACAAATACTCAATAAATCCTAAATGTAAACTACACGCATTCACACCAGATCCTTGCTATTTTTTCTCTCCCTCTCTCAATCAATAAATGTAAACTACACGCACTCACACCAGATCCTTGCTATTTTTTCTCTCCCTCTCTCAATCATTCATCCTCATACACAATTCAAATGGCGTCCAACAGTTTGCATTTGTCTCATGTCCACCGTCACACGAAGGTTGTTGTGTAGTAAAGTTCGACGATTCAAAACCGTCCCGACGCTGGAAACCTCAGTCTCTCGTCATTGATGCACATTTCAGAACACAACACAGCCATACCTGCAGGACGCAGGCGAAACTTCGCCCACTGCCACTACCTGGACGAAGAGTGAAGACTGGAGCAGGCATTGCTGTGGCCCAGAAACAGGGACTGTGACACAGGGACGGTTGGAGACCTCAGCGAAGCACGGAGATGGGTGGAGACCCCGGCGAAACACAAAGATGGGGAAAGACTCCAGTGCAGCACCCAGAGATGGGCGAAGACTTCAGTGAAGCCCAGAGATGGCGAAGACTTCAGGGAAGCCCAGAGATGGGCGAAGACTTCAGTGAAGCTCAGAGATAGCAAGATTGAGTGAGCGAGATGGTGAAGACTTAGTGAAGCCCAGAGATGGTGAAGACTTCAGTGAAGCCAGAGATGGCGAAGACTTCAGTGAAGCTCAGAGATGGCGAAGACTTCAGTGAAGCCCAGAGATGGTGAAGACTTCAGTGAAGCTCAGAGATGGCGAAGACTTCAGTGAAGCTCAGAGATGGGGAAGACTTAAGTGAAACTCAGAGATGGCGAAGACTTCAGTGAAGCTCAGAGATGGGGAAGACTTCAGTGAAGCTCAGAGATGGTGAAGACTTCAGTGAAGCTCAGAGATGGCGAAGACTTCAGTGAAGCCCAGAGATGGTGAAGACTTCAGTGAAGCTCAGAGATGAGCGGAGACTTCAGTGAAGCCCAGAGATGGCGAAGACTTCAGTGAAGCTCAGAGATAGCGAAAACTTCAGTGAAGCTCAGAGATGGTGAAGACTTCAGTGAAGCTCAGAGATGGGCGGAGACTTCAGTGAAGCTCAGAGATAGCGAAGACTTCAGTGAAGCCCAGAGATGGGTGAAGACTTTAGTGAAGCTCAGAGATGGGCGGGAGACTTCAGTGAAGCCCAGAGATGAGCGGAGATTTCAGTGAAGCCAAGAGATGGTGAAGACTTCAGTGAAGCTCAGAGATGGAAACAACGGGACCAATGTTATTTCCGAGAGTCTCCATACAGCTGAATCATTCTGTCCACAAAAATGTCTTACCATGCGTGACCTTGCCTTAGCCCCCTCACTGCACTAAATGCCTGTCACTGCCGGTAACTCTCAGGCATCGAAAACGTACACAGTCTTGAAATTCAGAGCCACATCGCACACCACAGCATCTGTTCACCACGATGACATGAAGGTGCTGGGACCAAAACCCAAGCCCACAAACCACATCTCACGTGTTTTAAACACTACAACGCATGCGTAAATACAAGCCAGGTCAATACTATCACGATATTATTTTGTTTTCGTGTTGGTCTCCTCAGGAACCACTATAACACATGTGTAAATGTAAGCCTTTCAACACTATATATATATATATATATATATATACATATATATATATATATATATATATATATATATATATATAAATTCCAAGGATAAGTACTGAGCACCATTCCAGCAACTTACAGAGCAGCTTGGTGTTGCAATGACTGCAAGAAATATTCAATTATAAACAAAGCTTGCTCTTATGTCCTAGATTGAAGAAATAGGGGAGATAAGCATTCATATCTGCAGTGATAGATAATTCTGCCTAACTAACAGTATGTGCTTGAGTGGGTGAATGGGGAATAAGAAATGCTTCTCAAAATGAGCCTTCAGCAAGCTTATATAGTCTCCAAGGGGGAGACAATCTCCAATGGGGAGGAAACTCACTAACATATAACTCCTGGTAAGATACCAATATTGATTGTTTCTTCTCAGTGACCACGGAAAGTGGTAACTTGACTCCTCTGCCTTTTTGGTTTTAAGAAGAATGCTATCCCAGAAAAAGGCTGGTGCGCAATACCATGGTATGTTTGTTGAGTTTTCAAAAAACCAACCAAGGTGCCACCTAAGAAGCAAAAGAAAATCATGAAAGAGCAAAACAAGCTACATTTTCTTGTGAAAAGTAGAAAATATAAAAAGATAACCTCTTAAGACACAAGTGCTGAGGGCCAGTTCTTGGAATGAATCCGCAAGGGACTAAATTACAATAATCTAATAAATTCCAAGGATAAGTAACCGACCACCATTCCAGCAACTTACAGAGCAGCTTGGTGTTGCAGTGACTGCAAGAAATATTCAACTATAAACAAAGCTTGCTCTTATGTCTTAGATTGAAGAAATAGGGGGAGATAAGCATTCATATCTGCAGTGGTAGATAATTCTGCCTAACTAACAATATATATATACTATATTTAGTTTTTCAGCAACTTTTTTCCTCTCCACACTTTCGTTTTGTTCCATTTACTACCCTCCGCTGGCTGCTTTGGGGGTGCTGTTGGATTCTTTTTTGAACCCTTGGTGGTGAGAACACCACAGAATTACGGACTGTGGTGTGTCTCTATTTGACACCAAGAGCGCAGACACAATCTTGCGTGTCTTCCTGACGAGTCCAATCCAGCGGACGAAAGGCCTAGGAGCAGGCAATACAAATAGATCTGCCTTCAAAGGGGAGTATGATGGTTCCCTCAGGCAGCTAGTGAAGGGTTTCTCATATTATAATATATTCCCCTCATCTTCAATTTTTTTTTAATTTTTTTAATTCAAATCTTTGCCAAGTCATTACTCTAATGACTGAAGAATTGTTAGCCGGCACTTGTTTTCTCCCACTACTTAATTGTTCAGCATTATATATATATATAATATATATATATAAACTGGGAGCGACATTTGTCACATTAAAAGCAAGCTAAAAACAAGCTTAAAACATCAACAGGTCTGTTTCTTGCATGTGCAGTCGTCAGGATGTAGGGGGCTTGTGCTGCCAGTGTTATATATAGCTTGCTGGGTTTTTTTTTTCCACGTGTTGCATGTGCTTCTCAGGTGTTTTTGATTTTGTTCACTGATAAAAACTTCCATCTGTGTCTGCAATTGTTAACCATTTCTGTTCTAATATTTAAAGTTGCTAATTGTGGTTTACATAGTATAATGTATTTCTCTGTTAGACATAGATTACATCTTTTAAAAATGTTATTATATATGACACTGCTCTTTTTAAGATTTTCCAAGATATGTTGTAGTCTGTGTTTCTTTTTAAGTTTCCAAATGTATTTACTCAGTTCTGTTTGGTTTTTGTATATTTCTTTGTTAGATGGATAGAAAGCTACTATGTCAAATGTTATAAAACTGTATGTTCTTGTTTATTGAGTTTTTTGAACCATTGTATGACTTCATATGTGTTTTTACAGAGATTGAGTTCAGTGTTTTCTTTTATGTTTTTTATGGTTTTCTCTAAGATTTTTTTTTTTTTTTTTTTTTTTTTACTAATTTTCCCTAGTTCAGATTTGGAAGGGTTTATCAATCTACATGTTGGATTATTCAAGAAATTAGGTTTGTGGCCTTTAAGTGTAATAAAAGCTTCTCTAGCTGCTGTGGTCTACTCTGTCACCTAGGTCCATTTGGTGTACAAGTACAGGGTCAGAAATGGAAATCATTTTCCATACAAAGAAAACTTTACTGCACAGTAAAAATGAAACCTGGATTAAGAGCACAAGCAGGAACTCAACTTTTGATGTTACAATGGGATCATATGATGGTGCCGAAACTTGCGAACTTGTCGGACTATTTATGTTATCCAACATTAAAAAAAACAAAACTTGGAAGACAAACTGGACTATACAGGGATGACGGCCTTGCTGCTCTGAATGACAACCCTAGGAATATTGAAAATAAGAAAAAAGAATTGTGTAAAATTTTCCACAACCAAAACTTAAAAATCACCATAGAAGCAAACAAAAAAATAGTGAATTATTTAGACATAACGTTAGACCTCAACCAACATACATATAAACCATACAAAAAACAAATGATACGCCTGTTTATGTAAACATCAAAAGCAATCACCCACCTTCCATACTGAAAACAATACCCAGAGGCATAAATAAGACTATCTAATTTGTCATGTAACGAGACAGCATTCAGCAATGCTACAGCTGAATACCAAGAGGCGTTACATAAAAGTGGCTACAATTATGAATTACGATACGATCCAGACAATGATACGAACAGATGCAGAAAGAACAGGAAAAGGAAAATCATATGGTACAATCCCCCATATGATGGAAGAGTCAAAACAAACGTAGGGAAAGAATTTTTTAAAATCTTGACATCATCTTTCCCAAAAGACCATAAATTATTTAAGATATTCAACAAAAACAACATCAAATTATCATATTCATGTATGCCGAATCTTAAAAATGTCATTGATTCAGCAAATAAAATGAAAAGCAGCACAGAGAAAAATGAGGGTGACGAAAGGAAATCTTGCAACTGTACCAAAAAAGAACAGTGCCCCCTAAACAACAAATGCCTTTACAACAATATTGTGTACCAAGCCACTGTAACATCAGAGAATGCAGAAGAAACATATGTAGGTATCACTGAAAATCAATTTAAAACTAGATATGCAAACCATAAACAATCATTCAACAAAGAAATATACAAAAACCAAACAGAACTGAGTAAATACATTTGGAAACTTAAAAAGAAACACAGACTACAACATATCTTGGAAAATCTTAAAAAGAGCAGTGTCATATATAATAACATTTTTAAAAGATGTAATCTATGTCTAACAGAGAAATACATTATACTATGTAAACCACAATTAGCAACTTTAAATATTAGAACAGAAATGGTTAACAATTGCAGACACAGATGGAAGTTTTTATCAGTGAACAAAATCAAAAACACCTGAGAAGCACATGCAACACGTGGAAAAAAAACCCAGCAAGCTATATATAACACTGGCAGCACAAGCCCCCCTACATCCTGACGACTGCACATGCAAGAAACAGACCTGTTGATGTTTTAAGCTTGTTTTTAGCTTGCTTTTAATGTGACATATATAATATATATATATATATATATATATATATATATATATATATGCGCGCATATGCGCATGTACTTAAGTACACACATATAGGGAATACTAAATTGTTCACTTATACTGACCCCAGAACAGCCAGGTAACACCTTAATGAGTTCATTAGTGAACCCGCGATATTACACACAGTATACCCCCCTTTATGACACTTACAGTCTAACCAACAGCTACACATTCACATGACCAGACCAGCAACTAAAGCACACACAAAGCTATGGACAAACTACAACATTTAAATAACCACAAACACAAGTTGAATTGATCACATACAAACTATAAACAGCTCACAAAATGAGGACAACCACCTGGCTAATCTTAACGCCTACTCTCACATTCCAAACAACATATCCCACTACAACTAACTCAGATCTTAACATAACCTCCCGACGCGCCCATCTGCCATATGAATCATCACTCGAAGTGCACCCGTATTAATATCACCACACTTTCATTTAAACATACCTGAACAAGACGAAATTCTGAACTGCCTTCACAGTCAGCACACAGAGACACTGATTGCCAGGAATACCATGGACACCAGACCCTATGAGGGCATTCACGTCGCTAGCTGACTATCAGCCCACACCCTACACCTGCACAAACGCTGGGACTTGCTTAGGCAGCCAAAGTTAGGCCCTAGACGCCCAAAGTACAAGTGACAATTGAAGTCGACACCAAAGAACTTCATCTTTTGATTTCTGTTCAAAACAGGAACCTACCCGTAGACAACGAAGGTGACTGGCCCCCTCCAACTGCGTGAACTTACGTCATCTCACTCCTTCTCTTTACCTTATACGGCCCGAAACGATATGATTTCTGCATACATCTCACGTGATTTTACAAATCGCTATGGTTATACAACCTGTCCACCCCTAACACTCCCCTACTACCTGCCAACCTACATCTGCCTGGGGAAGAATTCCCTTTATTCCCTCAAACAACAATCATTTAAGACCTGCAACCAATTGAGTAATTTCATACCCAAACTGACCAGGATGACACAAACGAATCACAAGACAAAACACGACGCGTTTCGATCTCTTAGGTATTCTTCAGGCAAGATCCAAAACACTCAGGACAAGGAAAATGAACGAGCAATCACTTATCTTCATCCACTTCAGTGCAAGATGGGCGTTGATGATTCAACGCGCATCTTGCGCTGAAGTGGATGAAGAAAAGTGATTGCTCGTTCATTTTCGTTGTTCAACGCCCGTCTTGCGCTGAAGTGGATGAAGATAAGTGATTGCTCGTTCATTTTCCTTGTCCTGAGTGTTTTGTATCTTGTATGCAGAAGACCTAAGAGGTAGAAACGCGTCGTGTTTTGTCTTGTGATTCCCTTGTCAACGTTACTTTACTTTTTTTTTGCGGTGCACTATAACTTACATTTAAAATTTGTTTAGATTTCCGCCTGCAGTCACCTCACTTTGCAACTAGAACTATTTTCCCTCATGCTTCCGAGAGCAGTAGTATGGACTTCTTCTTACTTCATGCTGCTGCTGCTGCTGCTGCTGCTGCTGCTACTACTACTACTGCTACTACTACTACAACAACGATGATGATGATGATGATGATGATGATGATGATTCTGATGATTGTCGTTGTTGTTGTTGCTGTAGTAGTGGTGGTGGTGGTGGTTATCGCTATTATTATTGTTGTTGTTGTCGTTGTTGTTCTTATTGTTCTTGTTGTTGCTGTTATCATCATCATCATCATCATCATCATCATCATCATCATCATCATCATCATCATTGTTACTACTACTACTTCTACAACTATCATCATCATCATCATCATCATCATCATCATCATCATCATCATCACTATTACTAAAACTATTATCGTTGTTGTTATTATTATTATCATTATTATTATTATTATCATTACTATTATTATTATCGTCATCATTATTATTATCATTATTATTAATTGTGTCTGGAGAAAACTGGAAATTACGAAACCTGATCAAATATCTGGTATTTATAACGTACATTCGCATCTTTCTAGTATACGTTCGCATCTTTATTTATGTAATTCACACACCTAGTATGAACTTAAATGTTTGGTTCATCTTAAACATGGTGAATTTGAAATATAAGAAATTATCCTGTGTAAAAACAAGTAAAAGACATGTCAACACTCCTACAGGTAAATGTTCTGTAGAATGATTTGTTTCTGATTTATTATATCTTTGCTACATTAGAAGTTTTTATATTTCAAATGATCCAGAACTCAGCTCGGGTCGACAAGGAATATCGTCTACGTATGTGGCAATGAACTCATTTGATTTGTTTTCTTTTACATTTCGTTTTCACTACAATTCTAAATGTGATATAGACCAGTATCATTAGCACCCTAAGCTCTTGCTGGAGCCCGTGAGTTAAATAAAACTACTTTTATACTCTCTCTCTCTCTCTCTCTCTCTCTCTCTCTCTCTCTCTCTCTCTCTCTCTCTCTCTCTCTCTCTCTCACTGACACACACACTGAGACAAACACAGACACACACAAACACACAACCCATCCACCCACCCACCCACCCACCCACCCACACAAACCAGACATCAAAATATGAACACAATCCTTGTACTGCACATGCAGTAACACATACATATACACGTGCATGTGCTATCACGCAACCATACAGATAGACAGGAAGACGAACCGACAGACAAACAGACAGACAGACAGATAGGTAGATAAATAGAAGAGAGAGAGAGAGAGAGAGAGAGAGAGAGAGAGAGAGAGAGAGAGAGAGAGAGAGAGAGTCGCACACCTTATGCTCACACGAAAGTAACAACTGTTCATCGATTTCACTGACGCTGATTCCAACATGTAACACAATATCTGTTTCCACCACACGTGTACGGTATACAAATCATTCACGATATATTACTACCGTGAACTGTCTTTAAACAAACATTTATTTATGGGAAGCACTTGTCAAAATCAAAACACAGAAAGAGGGAAATTGTGATTTATTCACACACACACACACACACACACACACACACACACACACACACACACACACACACACACACACACACACAATGCCCTAATCACTAGGCACGGCAGATACATGTCAGAAGTCAATAAAAAAAAAGTGAACATATAGGTCTAAACCATCGAAGATTTCGTTGTTAATAAAAGTCACGTACTGAGAACGGCAGTAGTGATTTCTTTTACTTTAGATAGTCAAGCATACACCACGTTTAATATTATTAGAGCATCAGTTCTCTAATATAATTAGTGGGATAAATCAACAACCAGGAAAACTGTTGAAAACGAACAGAAAATAGTGTGCTTCATTGCAGAAGAAACAGCAATAATGATAATCATGTTATTTATAATGATGATCATGGTATTTATAATGATGATCATGGTATTTATAAGGCGCAAAATCTTGATGAAATCAACTCTAAGCGCACGAATGTAAGCACACACACACACACACACACACACACACACACACACACACACACACACACACACACACACACACATACACGCACACACACACAATCACGCGCGCGCACACACACACACACACACACACACACACACACACACACACACACACACACTTCAAGACGTATTGTATGGCTAAACAAAACTGTCAAAAGAGAGGAAAAAATGGAAAAAAGAGTTATGCACAAATATTTACGTCTCAGGTTCCCACACCGAGTGGGTACAGGCTACAGTGGGAGTAGTAGGGATCGTAGAGAGGACTATTAGGAAGAATAAAAGAGGTGAGTTTTAAGAGCAGTCTTAAAAGAAGAGAAAGTAGGCAGTTGACGACGGACTGAGAGTGAAAGTTTGTGGAAGTTTGTTCCAGCAGAGTGGGCCAGAAACAGAGAAGGCTAGAATCAATACAGTGTCAGCATCACAAAAGCAGTCGACTGTCGGAATTCCTGAGAAGAAAGTTAAAAATCAATTCAACACTCTTCAGCATGGTTTTGTGTGTCCTACTTTGAAACAGACCAGCTCTGTGTGTGTACACACATGCATACGCATACGCACACATCATACACACACATGCGCTCACACACACACACACACACACACACACACACACACACACACACACACACACACACACACACACACATGCGTACACTCACCACACACATATACAATGATAGTAATGGCACAACCAATGTTAGGTAGGTACTCAAGGTGTGACCAGCGCGTTGGGCTAATACGTAGGTCAGACATCTGCTACGTCGTAGCCACGTGAGTTTTCTTAAATTCTCTCATCTTAGTCATTGATTCATTCATCCATCACTTTGAATCATGCGCAGTGTGGCCTCAAAACTTAACGGATGTGGTGTAGCGAATATGGACACATCCGCACGCAGTGACACCTCCTTGATGAAACTGAAACTTCAGGATTACATGCAGAAGCGTTGCTCGCTCTCTCCTCATTTGCTTCCAGTGTCAGTGTTGTGGGCAAAACACATACGTCTTTTGAATAATTACGTGTGTGTGGTATTTACACGCATCCCTAGCTGAAACATGAAGGGAATGACTGTTTTTCCATCTGAATCAAGGCAGTGACAGTGACTAATGAGTGATAATGGGGAACGGAATAGCTCAGTTGGTAGAGCGCAGGACTCGTAATCTTGGTGATCCTGGGGTTGTGGGTTTGAAACTCTGCTGGGCCGTCTTGCTACAGGTTATTTTTTCCCTCGGAATTAACATTGATTCTGACTCCATTTCCCAAGCCGTCCTTTGAATGAGACTATAAATCGAGGTTCCGTGTGTAAACGCACGCATAACTTCTTGCACATGTAAATCCCATCACCAATTTTCGGAAGAGAAGGCCAGTTCGGCCTTAAGTATGGATGATGCGTTACACATAGCATGCATCCTGCGAGAGAAATTGAAAGAGTGAATAAAGTAAGGAAACTGAGAGAACAATATTGACTGGATGACACAGGAAACAAGTGAATGAAGCGCCGGCAGGCAGCTGTTCAGTCGGCACTTCCCAGGTAGGCAGCCTGTTGTGTACGCGAGAGTGTGGATTGTCAGCGCCTAGAACCTTTGGCAAGGCCTTTCATAAATGCTATGTTATTATAATTATTATAATGACAGTGGGAAATGAAAGGAACAGGGCTGTGCCAAATCACGTTCAGGTATATTAATTACCTTTGGATTTTTTAAAAACCCTCCATTGACACGTAAGATACCCTTAATTAAGGAAGTACAGCAAAATATTCGTGTAAATGATCACAGCTGCCCTTGAGGACCCCCCCCCCCCCCCCCCCAAACTTTGTAACGTAGAAAAACATTGATCACGTCATTTGTAACCAGCTTACATTATTCTGTGGATCTGGAGTGTACACACACAACATACCTCATGACATGTCTATGATTACTGCAAAGGATTTTGTTTAAGGTCACTTTTAGCGGTATGATTTTACTGTTGCATGTCCAGCCTTAGTGATACATTACTGGAAATGGAGGGTACGGTAAAGTAATGCTGCTTATAGCCCAGCCGACCGTGAAGGGCTAAGGGCTATATCAGGGCTGTCGCTGCACATTCATCTTCTCAAATTGGGCGCATGACGGACGTTCCTATTTAAGATTTGTTTGAATTTCCCCGCAGTCACCTCACTCTGAAACTTGATGAAGAAGGCAGTTGACCTGTGCTAAGTTTTGTATGGAGTACCACAGGGGTCAGTATTGGGCCCAGTGTTGTTTACATTGTACTCACAGCCCTTGTCAGATGTTATCTCGGACCATGATTGTGATTTTCACAAGTATGCTGATGACACTGAGCTTTCTAAGAGTGGCACACCTGATGAGTTTGTTTCTGTTCAATCTGGGGTGTCTCGGTGTATCAGCAGTGTGCAGGAATGGATGACAAGTAATAAGCTTAAATTAAATTGTGAAAAGACTGAAGTCATGCCCGTTGGAACCTCCTCCTGCCTCAAGCTCGTTGAGTCAGAGTCAATGGTTGTTGATGGTACTGAATTGCCTTTCAGTAACTCTGTCAAATACCTTGGTGTTACCATTGATCAGTGTCTGACCATACAGAATCAAATATCTGTAGTCTGTCGCTCATCCTTTTTAGAGCTGAGACGTATTGCTTCCATCCGACGCTTTATATCCAGGGAAGTAGCTGTCAGGCTAGTCTGTGCCACGGTGATGTCAAGATTGGACTACTGCAACTCTGTTTATGCTGGGCTTCCCGCAGAACAGATTGCTCGGCTGCAGAGAGTCCAAAATAGCGCTGCACGACTTGTTTTGAAGAGGAGGAGGTGTGAGCACATCACTCCCATGCTGATCGAACTGCACTGGCTTCCCATACAGTATCGGTGGCAATTTAAACTGGCAGTTCTTGCTTTCCGCCACTTCAATGAATCTCTTCCTCACTATCTCTCTTCTTCTCTCTGCACCTACCAAAGCTCTCGTACCCTTCGCTCTTCTTCACAAAAACTTTTGAAAATCCCTAAGCGTTCTCTGAAATCTGTTGGCGAAAGAGCCTTCAGTTTTAGAGCACCTTCTATTTGGAACTCCCTCCCTGAAGACCTTCGTAATCAGCCTACTCTTTCTTCTTTTAAATCTCAGCTCAAAACTTACCTCTTCAAAAAAGCCTATTCTCTTCTGTAGATGACTAGATCTCTCTTAAATTCCTCCACAACTAGTTCGGTGAGACAGTTTATGCATGTAGGTGCGTCTGCCATTGTGTATTTTCTTTTTGCTGTGTGCACGAATATTGTATGAATAAGTGCAAATGGTGGATGTAAGCGCATTGAGTTGTACAACAAGAAATGCGCTATATAAGTATTATACATTATTATTATTATTATTATTATTAAGTTACTGATTTGCTGTCTGGTATGCTGAATGACTGACTGACTTTTGGCAGTTGTTGTCGGCCTCATATCTTTAAATGATTACTTGCATTATAACCGTCTGTTTAATTTGACTTGTTCATTTTGGATTTACTGACGTAAATAAACTTTTTATTCGATAACGTTGTCAAGTATGAGTGTAGCAGCTGGTCACAATCATAGAAACTCAACACATAAACTTTCACCTTGGTTACAAATAAACATGCTTCATGCACTCCATATATCATGCATTTTCAAACTGGCACACAATCTGACAGAGAGAGAGAGAGAGAGAGAGAGAGAGAGAGAGAGAGAGAGAGAGAGAGAGAGAGAGAGAGAGAGAGAGAGAGATCTACGACTACGACAACGAACGTTTATTCAGTTTTAAGACCAACGCCCCATTTTGAGGTAAAATAAGGTAATGTTGCTTACAGCCCAGCCGACCGCAAAGGCCATTAAGGGCTGTCACCACGCTGAATCATCTCACAAGTCATTCATTTACACAACCCTTTAAAATACATTTTCTAAAAACACACCCAAAATTTTGTTAAAAATCTTTCCACTGTAAAATCTCAGATCAGACGAAAAATGTTGATCTTTCCGAAATTCAAAGATCACATCAGGTGGAACATCTCTGAACAAGTTTTTCATGGAGTCTGCTGTAAAATGTTTATGTCTCACGTCATGCAAGTCCCAACACTCTAAAAGAATGTTTCATTGTGTGTTGTGCATGATATGTAATACACCACGGAACTCCTTCACTCTTTAAAATGAATGAAAGAGTAAGATACGGATAGCCAGTGTGCAGTCGGCATAAAACTGTTTCTTCTTTGCTACCACAAGAGGTAGATGAGAGGAACTGTTTAAGGGCTGGACGAATCTTGAAAGGTTTGTTATCCGTCTGTGTATTCCAGTCCTCCTGCCAGAGGCCTCTGACATAACCATTAACTTTCGGTTTTAGATCTGAATAGGGGATAGATTTGCTAGACAGTTTCCTTGTTGTGGCATTCTTGGCCAAACGATCAGCCATTTCATTCCCTCCAATGCCAACATGACTAGGAACCATAGCAAGAACAACGTTGTGACCTTTCCCTTTCAACGAGGTAAAAAGTTAAAACAAAATATTGCTACCTGAAGTTAGACCTAGTCTCCCAACAAAAGAAAATGCACTGCTCACTCGTAGCTTTCAACAGCCATCCGGCCATCTTAAAAAAAAAAAGTTTAGAAGTTCAGGATGATGGAGGTAACGACCAGCTATAGCCTCCAAAGCTGACATCTAATCAGACAAAATCAGAAAGTCCTTGTTTGTAGATTGAGAGATTATCTTCAGTACTAAAACCAAAGCCGTAAGTTCAGCAGAGTAAACAGAAGTATCTGATGGAATATGTTATGATAAAATTTGAGAAGGAGCATCAGGCGATAAGCTGCACTGGCCACTCCATCTTCCGACTTTGAACCATCAGTAAATATTTTCTGAAAGGATGGGAATTTTGTACAGAGATCGGGAAACAATGACTTGTATGCCCGAGAACTGGTGCATTCTTTACAAAAAGCAGCAAGATCAAAGCGGATTTCTGGTGTGCAAAAGGTCCATGGAGGCTTATCTGGAAAATCGAAGTCAGACACAACTCCTAGATCAAGACCTGCATTCTGCGCATGAGATTGCATACGAGGTCCAAACGGAGGAATACAGTTGGGATTTTGTCCGAATTTACTTTGAAACTGAGGGTTAAAACAGTCATAATCAGGGTTTTCTGGTTCAGAGAACAGTCTGAGATAGTGATTGAAGGATAGTTTCAGCCTGCGGTTGGGTAATGAGGGTTCACCTGCCTCTGCATACAGGCTGTACACTGGGGTGCTGCAGAATGCTCCAAGACACGAAGCCATAGGACCCAAGCTTTTCAGATAAAGGGTCTAGCAGAGCTGTACACAGTACAACCACAGTCCAGTTTAGAATGGACCAAGGTTCTCTAGAGGTGCAGCAAAGTTTTCTTATCAGCGCCCCAGTCGGTGTGTGCTATGACTCACAGAATGTTCAAAGCTTTCTGGCAAAAAGTTGTTAAGTGTTTAATGTGACTAAGAAAGTTGAGGTTTTGGTCGAAAATAACTCCTAGAAATTTGGCCTCATTTACAGCTGGAATGGGAGATTTCTCTATTTGGATATTAGAATCAGCAAAGAACTGTCAAAAATTAAGGAAACGAATGCACTGTGTCTTAGTAGCCGAGAAAGTAAATCCATTTTCGTCTGCCCACAGATGAATCTTATCCACACAAAGCTGGAGCCTGCGCTGAACACTCAGGGACATAGCTTCCAGCTGCATAGAGGGCAAAATCATCTACAAACAATGAGCATTCGGAACCCTGTTGAAGTGAATTGACAATGTTGTTGATTTTATTTTAATGCTAAAGAGAGCAGGAGACAGTATGCTCCCTTGTGGAACACCTAACTCCTGATCGTGAACATCAGAGAGAGAGAGAGAGTGGTGCAAAACTGAACTTGAAACTGTCATTCTGCAAAAAACAAAAAAAAAAACAACAAAAAATAAACAGCGGAAGGTGACCCCCAAAACCAAGATCATGGCAATCATAAATTATCCCAGATTTCCAGGTAGTATCGTAGGCCTTCTCCAAGTCAAATAAAATAGCTACTATGTGTTGCTTATTTAGAAAGGTGTTTCGAAGCGTAGATTCCAAACAGATCAAATGGTCCACCGTAGTTCGATATTTGTGGAAACCACACTGTTTTTTCGAAAGAAGGCCGTCGGTTTCGAGTTTCAACACGAGTCAAGCATTGACCATTTCTTTCCATCAGTTTGCAAATACAGCTGGTCAAAGCTATCGAACGGTAATTTGATGGGTTTGAAAGATCTTTTCCAGGTTTGGGAATAGGTATGATGAGGAGATTACGCCAATAAGGTGGAGAGAGCCTAGCAGTCCATACATGGTTGTATACTTGTAGCAGGATGTTCAGACCCTTTCGCGGAAGATGTTTGAAATGTTTATAATGGATTTCATCTGTTCCAGGAGAGCAATCTCTGCAAAAAAAGTAAGGCAGATTTCAAATCATTTAAAGTGAAAGGAAGATTGTACTCTTCCATGTTGTCTGATGAAAAATTGCAGGGTGATTTTTCTTTGAGGGCTTTGTTTTTGACAACCCAGGCTGATTTGTTAGAAGAAGAGGAATTCGTTTCAATAGTTGAAGCAAGGAGATTGGCGACAGCTTTTTTCTCTATTAAAGAGTCAGAAAACTTGAAATGATTCACAGTAGGGCAGGCGTTCTTTGCTTTTATTTTCTCGATTTTCCACACTTTTTTTCTTCGATGTTCTAGACGTAAGACTAGATGAAAATTGTTTCCAAGACAAACGTTTACTGGTTTTACAAATGTGTTTGGATTTTGCTTTCAGTTTCTGATATGCTCGTACTTTGGGCATCGATGGTTCGCGCGAGACCTAAAGTTGAGCTCTTTTGTGGGCTTTGTTAATTCTCTTACATTCAGAGTTGAACCAAGGAACTTTTGGCATTAGGGGCTTCTTGGGAGATGTAGGAATGGTTGACTTACCCCAATTCAGTATGATATCTGAAAGGCTTTCAGCCGGATCTTCACTTTGCAGGATCTTGTCCTCTTCCAGATTATTAAGAAATTTAATGGCAAAGAGGTCCCAATCTGCTTTGTTAAACTTGAGACGTTCTGGTAAGGACTCACTCTCTGCATTAGGATATTGAAGCAACACAGGAACGTGGTTACTACCGTGTAGGTAGTCATCAACCTCCCAAACAAAACCCAGAAACAAAGAAGGATCACAAACAGAAAGATCCAAACAAGATGTATGCCACTAGCGGAATGAAAGTAGTTGGCAATTTCCCGTTCAAGACACCCAAATCAAGCTGCAAAAACACTTCCTCTAAAAGCAGACCCATTGGTGATGATCTCTTGTTTTCCCATAACGGAGAGTGACAATTCAGATCGCCCAATAGCAGAAAGGGTCTAGCAAGCTGCTCCAAGTGTGAAATGACGTCCTTTTTGGTGATACAGGTATTTGGAGACAAATATAAACTACAGATGGTTATTGTTTTATGGAGAGTAACCCGAGCTGCTCCTGCCTGAAGCGGAGTCTGCAGAGCAACTGACCTGTAGAGAACGGAGTTGTGAATAAAGAAAGCTGCCCTGCCAGTAACGCCATGCTCAGCAGGTTGTGCAGGCTGATCCAGGACACTGTAACCAGAGAAAGTTTTATCAGGCCTGAGAAGAGTTTCTTGCAGTAAAACTAGTACAGGCCTAGCATCATGACTCAAAAGCTGAAGTCCTTCATAATTAGAATACAATCCCCAAATATTCAATTGAAGTTTTTTTTCCATTGTAGATGAAGATTCTATTCGTTCACGTCAACGTCTTCTTCATCATACAGAGCTTCAAACGCATTCAACACTTTGATTTCTGCCTTTTGTTAATCTGTCTGGTGGCACAGATACTTTCGTCTTCCCCGGAGGGGAGGAACTCAATGAACTTTGTGGTATTGGTGGAGGCTTTCCTTTACACTCCACCAACGCCACTTTGTCTGGTGCCACAGTCAGGGCACCTCCCTTTGGAGGCGGCCTCAGCTTAGGGGCTGTCTCGGAGCGAACCCTTTGCTGAGCAGCCCGCACAGCTGCAGGCATAGTAGATAAACTGGAGGAGCATTGTTTGGTGGGTTTAAGGGTCATGGGTCTGTCTGTACACTGGCTTCCACCTGTATTGCCTTGAATGTTTTGTTTAACCACTGTCGAAAAAAGGAATGAGGTACCGTTCTGTTCCTGCACCAACTTTGTAGCTTGTTTTTCTGTTTTTACACGCTGCATTTCGCTTTCTACTCGCCAAACAGGACAGAAGAAGAAGGGTGGTCACCATCACAGTTCACGTATTTTGCGGATTCACATCCGCCCTCATGAACTGCTTTGCTGCAGGTGGCACACACCTCCTCTCCCAAGCATTTCTCCTGGACTACACCAAATCCTTGACCTCTAAAGCACCTCAGTGGGGATGGTACATACAGGGCTACTTTCACACTCTGGAAGAGTCTGTTTTTCAAAGGCGAAGAACAGAGTCTTGGCTGATTTTCTCTCTGCACCTTTTTGAAAAGTTGCCCTCCTGACCTCTACAACACCCTGATCAGCCAACTCAGCCTTTATCTCTCCCTTAGACATCCCAAACAACTCTCGTCATCGAATGACACCCTTGAAGAGTTCAGACTTTTGTGAGGGGACACCCAGATTGGATAATCCACAAGACTTGTTAACTTCAGTAAGTTGTCTGAGTGGACTTTTTCGTCAACCTGCACGAGCAGGGAACCATCCCTCAGCCTCTTGACCGATTTCAGCTCTGCGCCTACAAGACCTTTCAGCCCCTTTGCAACAGCAAAGGGACTCAGCTCGGTACTCGGTCGCTCGCCATCCACCGACTGGATCACGAGCCGAGAAGGCTAAACGCCTAATATCTTCCGGACTTGTGTCTGAGTCTGAGTCCGTGTCCCTTGAAGGGTCGGAACGCAATTTTCGTCTATAAGGTACAAGAAGAAAATCTGTAAAGAAATTCACGAAAATGATTAAAGTACGTCATTAAATAAGGCTTTAGGTAGCAGCAATCTTCACCGTGCTTCATAGATATTTACAATCAGATTTGACAGGACATAGTCTTTTCTTGTCGACAACAGTAGCGTTACTTTGAAATGACATGGTTCGGTAAAATACTTTGGCTGGATAAGTTTGGTTGTGAGATTATGAAGTGCAGGACAACGTAACAAAAAATGAACTTCATCTCCCCCTTGCTAAACCACACAAACGGCATATCAATTCAAGTCGGCAGGGTTAGAATATTTGAAACAATGGCAAGCGATGTCAGGAACACCAAATCTAAATGTGCTCATAATATATCGATTCATTTTATATGAATATAATTATGGTTCTAACTCATGAGCAGTCTTAACATGTCCGTTCTGTATGAATCTATCACTGTGATAGACATGAACATGCTGATTCTGCCATCTAAATTTAAGAAAAAAAAACAACAACAAAAACAAACACACCCCCTCCCCCCAAAAAAAAAAACACACGAAAAAAACCCCAGACACATTCTGAACGCCCTGGTTATCCTAAACCAGTTCAAACCCGTAAGAATTTTAACACTGTCATACCCTGGAAGCCCATGTCTTCTCGCTATTATCATCTAAAACAACATTCTGTACGCTTTAAAAGGTATCCTTGTCACGGCAGAATAAATGTGGTTATCAATTATTGGTAAGCGACAGATATAGAGCTGATTATCTAAATATTTGTCCCGTGTTTATTTTGTGGCTGCCTCGTGTTAAGGATTATCTCTTGGTATGTTGAGTGTAGTACTAGAATTACGCATCTTGGTAGCGACGTAATTATAAAGATAACACGTCACTTAACTACAGGATAGTAGCGGTGGTATGGTGAGAGTTACAAGCTAGGCTTGTTGATCTGCTGTGCTATGAGCTGACTCTCTGAGCTGGGGTCCCTAAATTATAGAGGTTAGGCATCTGAGGGACGGTGCTCTGTGTCTCCTTGTTCCTGTGGATTTCTACAGTTGCCTGAGGAGGTGGTGATCCTAGTGAAGTGTTTGTCCGGTTTGCCTCCCACGTCTGTGGAGCCGCTTGGAGAAATGGCTGATGTTACGGATGGAATGGGTCGTGTCTGCGGGTGTCTGACTGTCTGACTCACACACAGAAATTATGGATGCATGCACGACTTTTCCAATGCACATACACACACCCACTCACCCGAACATTGACAGCCAGGCAACAGAACAACACCTTTTTTGTTTTATGCTGCCCGAGCCATCAGACAAACATATATAATAAATGCAAGGACATCAATAGGTCGGCACGCCAACCATAAGGCGTACACACAAAATATATCTATATTTTACTGGTTATCTACAAGCGCTGCTGGTACCCACGACGACGTAGACGATGACGACGACGAAACGATGAAGGCGACGAGACGATGAAGATGATGAAGACAACATCTACAGCGTCAAGTCCAACACAGGACTACTAGAACATCACAGAGCTGTGGCTCAAAAATCATTATCACACTCATGGCGTCTCTGCCGACGACAAGGCGACAGTCTCACACAGGAGCTGCGGCTCACACACGAAACACAGAACGCAGCGACGGCCTAGCCAACAGGTTACTGGTTCGAAACTCGGGAGCGGCGCTCTGGCTTGGCAGCAGCGGCGTCTCCAGCCCAACTGGCTCAGCGGGTAGTCGGTCCCGGGCGCAATGGCAGGTAGGGTGGTTGTCAGCACTCAGGCCGGCCTCTCGACACCGACGCAGGGCGGAGAACAAGGGGTAGAACGTGGCTACGGCCCCGACCCTCGTAAAGTGGCAGCCAGTCCCCTTTACTCCAGGGTACACTTCTACCGG
This sequence comes from Conus canariensis, assembly GCA_033310375.1. Taxonomy (NCBI): domain Eukaryota; kingdom Metazoa; phylum Mollusca; class Gastropoda; order Neogastropoda; family Conidae; genus Conus; species Conus canariensis. The sequence goes on from CM065742.1 coordinate 45,197,449, forward strand.
GGGAAACTGATTAACTACCTTGATTATCATGGCTACTATTCATTACAATCACGACTACATTCATATTCATTAGCCACATTACATTCCACTAGAACTTGGGACAAACATCAGCATATTCTTTCTTCAACACTACAACATTCTCTTTTCCGGAATATAACACTACAACATTCCCTTTTCCGGAATCATAACAATACAACATTCCCTTTTCCGGAATCACAACACTACACAGGAAAGGATTTCAATATAAACCTTTCAGAATCTAGTTTTCCAAATTGGGGAAAGGATTCCCACCTAGACCCTCTTCAATAAACCATAAATACAATTCATTACACACAATTAATGATTACTTTTCACCAAACTATAAATGTCACTACAAAATGTTCATTTCTTTTTCTTGTAACACGACAAGAATGTTCATTTCATTTCATTAATCACCAGATTTAAAAGGTATCTTTTTCAAAAAAGATTCATCTACTTTAATATATGCAAGGGAAAGATTTCTACACACTCTTGTTTACCAACACACAACTATTCAATATTCATATCAAGAGTGAGTTAAATACTCATCCACATCAAAAATCAAAACAGCTTATATAGTCTATGTCGCACACTTTGGGAGCTTATTATCCATGGCATCAAAACTCTCCCTCTTCTGACAAACCACATTGGGAAAAATCAACATTTTTTTTCTCATCATGAAATTCATTAATTATGTCACAGAATAGACAAAATCTTTTTTTTCCTGATGAGCACTTCAGAGAACTATAAAATAGGCATTCTGGCTCACCCACCTCCGCCAGCTCCAACCGGCTGAAGCCGGTTTCGCTGTTGCTCCGCCGGCTTACCCAGAATGCCTATTTTATAGTTCTCTAATAGTAAACACTTTACAAACATACATAATGTGTAGGATTATCTGTTTTTAACACTAATTTAGAAAACTTTTGAGACTTAAGTTTTTGCTTAATCCTTCGTTTTTCTTGATCGTTTTCAATAACATCATTTTCACGCATACATTCATCAAAAGCATCCCTATCTTTCATGTGAAATAAAACTACAGTCTTTAATTGTTCTCTAAAGTCTTTTAAAACTGAGTTATATTTTTGACATAAAATCCACACACTTATCCCAGCATGTCTTCCACTGAAAGCTAGTTTTGATAAAGTGTTTCTTTTTTTGACTATATCCTTTTCTGCCGAACAATCATCTATAATAAATAATGTCTGCGTTCCCTCAAACAGTTTAAAAAAATGTTCTAAACACTCACTCAGTTTATTGCTAGGATCAACTAAATAGATTTCATCATCTGTCCATATAAACCTTCTGTCGTGATATGCTTTGTTCCATTTAAGTGTTGGGCAGAAAATTACTATATGATCAAAATTATAACGATAAACTGTTTGTAATAGGTCGAGGACAAATATTGTTTTTCCACAACCAGTCTGTCCACAAATTAATGAACAATGAGGGGTTTTTATCATAAAGTTTAACATCGACTCCAAAGTCGTTTGCTCCATAGTTTTATAACAGAATTTAATTTACACCAGTTAGTGTTGTTATCATACTATCCGTCAAAATTTGATCAGTACAATAAAATCTTATAAGGTCTAAATGTGTCAGATTAATCCAACTCAGTTTTGTCAGATTGTTTCTATTAAGACTAACATTGATTTTGTTGCTTGTTGTTACGACCTTAAAATTTTCACCATCGTGACGAACCACAACAGTAACTTTAAGATTGTCAACGTCTAAGTTTTGCCAGCTAATAAGAATTCCTTCCATAAGGTTGTCACTGACACCCACAGCTCCATTCCTCCCCACATCTTTTAAGACAGAAATTTCAAATATTATTGTGAACGTGTCTCCTAATAACGTGCGTGGAAAGAACTGTACTTTTGTAGTAGCTTCCTTCAAAACTGATTCTCTTCTGTGGAGGATGTACTGTTTGCTCCCAAACTTCTTTATTTCGATCTCTTTTCGACTGTTGTCCTCTGGCATAAGACTTACATGTAAAGGGCCAGAGTTCAATGCTTTTCTGAAACTTTTTTGACGGTCAAAAAAATGTAAATGGGCTTACGAATTCAAATTTTATGTCCCATTCTAAATATGGTTCTAAGTGCCATTTGTTGTCAGTTTTTCGAACTATTTTATATTCATACTGACCTGTATTATTTGCTTCTAGATTGCGTAGTTGTTCTAGTTTAGGAAACCTTTTGTTGTCGTCAACCTCTTTGCGCTTATAATAACCATCTTTAGTGTACTCAAAACCATACAAAGTGCCTATCTCACCGTTCTGTTCAAAGTCCTCAACGTCTGCAAGGTCTTTTAATTCTAAAGTTACACACCTCTCAGGCGCTAATGTGACCCCCGAATCGTCTGGTCCACGTGACATTTTTTAAAACAACGTATTATTTTATTTCCAAAACAATGTGCAGGCTGTCACATTTGACGACTTTTCCTGTTTGGTCTTTGATTTTTATATTAAATGATCTGACCCTCCCACAAGCTAATCTTTTAAACTGTAAATTAGGGAATTGTATAAATTCATAATCGCAATATGCAGCTTTCCCTGATGGAAGAGCTCTTAAAACAGTTGAGGGCCTTCCATCATATAAGTTTTCATCAGTGCTCAGCTCGTCCAAATGAACATAGAGTAATGAATGTAATGCAAGATCGAGCGGGTTTTCTCCCTCATAAGTATTTTTGTCTGGTGTAACTATAAATTCATGAATGGCATAATTGTAAGTTGCAAAGCCTAACATTTTAGCTAGCTCTCCATCAAAAAGGTAACTTACTTCTTCTTCTTCAGGTTTGAATGTCAACATTATTTTCAAATTTGCATTGTTAAGTTTGAGAGTAATGCCAAAGTTACTCATTGCTTCTTTTAGCGAGCAAAACCCGTAATAACCATCAGGTATGGTTAACTGGCTAACCAAGTTTCCACTATAGTCAACTTTTTGAACCTTATTATTTTTCTTGGATTTGCTTATATTAAACCATACGACTTTGTAAAAAATTTCATGGAGTGCGACCCTTTGGGTTCTGCAGTTATTATCAATAGCATATTCTAAAAACGAAGGACTGTCTTGAGTTGTTATTGTTACAAACATTTTTAAAACAAATTTAAAAATGAGTGCATTCAAATATACTAATGCAAAATATTCTGTTGGACCGCACTACAGTCCTAAAGATATAACAACTGATACCCTCGACATTTCTGTGACTCAGACTGACGCCTTTCAAGTAAAGGTTAGTACTCCATTGGATCGTTATCTTAACCCTCCTATCAAAAACGACTACATCCCGAAAGTGTGGTTCAGTCATCCGTTGCAGTTTTATCAGAACCAGTTAAACTTTGCTGTGTTTTGTGCATCAACTGGGTGTGGAGTGTCGTATGCTGATCATTTAAATCATCCTGATCCTTTGGTGAGGTCAGTGTATAGATTTCATTTTTATTACACCTTCAGACGTATTTTATCTGAACTGCAAGCACCATTACCAAATGACAAAACGTTTAATCCATTCAGCAACAGAATAGATTACAAGGCTTTTGAAAGGATCTGTAACGAATTTGATATTGACCCAAAGACAGACTTTAGACAAAAGTTGGATCTTAATCATGGTTTAGGCACCCTTTATTTTTGGGGCGTGCACAGAAAGTATAACTATGATTGGAATCCTCCTTACACATCTTTTTCTTCAGGCACAACTGTTCACCTCGGGTCCATAGAGCAAGAGCATAAAACAGCATGGACAACATTTATTTTGGACGCTTCTAAGGGCCTAACAAAAGCGGGAATAGAACGAATAAACGACTCTATTCGTACTTATGTTTGGTGTTTGCTAGGTTCGCAAGCACAAACGAGATCAAACATAATTGATCCTTCTACTGGCTTTGACGCCCAAAAACAGTATTTAGCAAATTTAGAGGATTCTATTAATTCTGCAGTTGATTTACCTTCAAGTATTAAAAGGTACCAAAATGTTTTGCAATACGCAAGATCGAAAGTAGACTTCGCCGTTGGCACTGGTTTATACATGCTGCCTTCTGACCTCAGACTCCAGATAGGAACAATAATAAACTATAATAATGAAATCCTTGTGGCTGGTAAAGAAGAGAAGGTTGGAAAAAACGACATAAATTCTAAGCCAGCAATAGCAATAAAAAAAGAATCCCCACCAATCCCCAAGGCCCCAAAACCCCATCCAATACTCCCCTCAAAACCCCAACCAATCCCCATGGTGAATAAAAGCGACCCCCATGAATATGAAAAGACAGCACTTGTTATTGGATTAACTGCCCTAGGATTACTTGGTCTTTATCTTACTATAAAGTAACCCAACTATTAAGACAACTAATGTCCATAAGTGCTCGGCCATAAAGCCAACTACTTTACTTGCGGCAGACAAAAGCCAGCTAACGATCCCTCCTATTATACCAGGCAAAGAGTCTATTGCCTTACTGGCTAATTTTTTTAGTAAGTTTGCAAGGTGATCGAGTTGTTTTTTTACCCATGATTTATCTGATGGTGGTCCTGGTGGCACTGCTCCCCCACCACCACCGCCTGTAATAGCCAACACCAGTGTACTTATTGCAAATCCTAAGGCTGTTATAACACTTGCTAATGTGACACCTTGCTCTCTAAACAGTGTTCTTATTCGTTCTGCTAGTGTTGTGTCTTCATATAAAATTCTTTGGATAGTTTCTCTTATTCTGCTCACTTGAGTTCGTAATTGTTCTCGGTTAGTAGACAACACTTCTAGTCTTGCTGATCTCTCTTGTTCAAGATCTTTTAGTCTTTGTGTTATTCTTTCTTTAACACCAGGTCCTAAGTTGTGGTCATCAGCCTCAACTAGTTTTTCTTTTTCTCTTTTTATATGCTCATCTAGTTCACCCAGTTTTGCTAAATTGTTTGTTAATTCGCCTCTGATGCTTTTCAAAGCATGATCAAGGGCCGTTATTTCTCTCATAGGTAGCGGCGGATCGTGCATGGTTTTTAATACTGTTTCTTCTGAAAAACTGGTTTCTATTATTTCGTCTGCTGTTGGGCTTAAATCTTTAAGGGGTATGTTTTGAATTTGGTTTTCTGTTGGGAGTTCTTGTAGTGTGTTTTGAAGTTTAGCAACTGCCTCACTGTCTAATCTTCGCGGTTTAGCAATGCCAAGGCGATTTTGATCGCTCACACTGAGCCTTTGTCTAATTGTAGTCTTTGCTAAAAACTTTGATGGGTCTGGTTTAGTTGTAAGCTGTACAGGTTGTCCTTGCTCGTTTTTAAAAATCAAATGGTCATCTTTTGTTTCAAAATCATTAGGGTCTATAAATTCGGGAGGTTCTTGGCCTAAACTTTGATAAAATGATTTGACCTTACTTTCTGTTAATTCACGCCGCAATGATTGTAATGGATGTGTCAAAGGCGTCATTTCACTCATGTCGTCTCCAGGATCAAAAACATCATAATCTTCTTCTGCCATGTTTTTAAATAATTAACTTTTTATTTTGTTTTATAAAAAAAAATGTCACAAGCATATGGCTCGATTCTTGACCCGCATAGAAGACTGAAAGAGCCCTTTGGCGTGAAGGGAAATAAACAGAATATTATTGTTCCAAATAATCCATCTACTATTGATTCAGATCAGATTCTTACTGTCAAATTTCCAGACCTAGGAGCAGATGAAGTGATTGTGCCGGGATCTGCACGGCTTACTTTTAAAATAGAACTTGATTCAGCAACAGACGTAAACAGGACAGTTGTACAGAATCTGGGACGGGCAATCGTTAAGAAAATTTCTATAAAACTTGAGGGGCAAGAAATATTTTCTTTACACAATGCAGACATATTTCTAATCTATTCTGATCTATGGCTAACCGATAATGAAAGGGCCGATCTTGCGTTTCAAGGAATCGAAAATAACGAAGCACTAAAACACAGAATAGACGCCGAAGACGCTAAAGACGGTAACAAGTATGAAGCTGTAAGTTTTGCTTATGGAAATCGCTTTTCTATACCCTTAGATTTTGAGTTGTTAAAAGCGCATGCGCCATACTTTCAAGGAGCATTAAAAGACAGATTGTCATATGAACTAACTTTTAATGAATACAAACGTGTCATTAAATCTACAGACACTGATTCCAAGTACAGCATTTTCGACATCTCGTTAGAGTTTGACATTGTTAGCAACCCTAACTTAGCAAGGCTGATTGAGCAACAATATCAGTCAAAATTAGCAATATATTACGAAAGAGTGATTCATCATTCAAAATATCCTAAAAGCAGAGCAGACACTATATGGAACTTTAGTTTTAGCGCCGCAGCACGATCCCTTAAAGGTATTTTATTGCTGTGTGAAGATGAAGAACCATTCAAAAGACAAAGTGAAAAATTTATTAATCCTAAAATAACGAAAGTACAATGTTCAATTGAGGGTAGTCCTAACCAAGTCTACGGTAGCGGGCTTAAACCTTATCATCATTTTGATGAAATAAGAAAATTGTTTGGAGGCGGGAGGTGTAGAAATCCAACAGTAGACCTTGTGTCTAAAGATCTACACCTTCACAGTGTTAGACTTGATGAATATTTAACAACGAAATACGGTTTATGGATTGACCTAAGGTCAACAGAAGATAATCAGTTGCATGGGAGTGGGAGAACAGTTAAAGACGTAATAAACATTCAAATTGATAAAGAAAAAGAGAGTGATAAACCACTTAATGTACATTTGTTTTTAATATATGATGCGCAGCTGAATATTCAAGATAACAGATTGAAAGATATCCAATACTAAATTATTTTTATTTTAAAAAAGCATGTCTGTTACGACTTATCCAAAAGTGCCCAAAGAAGAGATAGCTGCTGCTGTAGACATAAAAACTTTCAGATTAACCAACATTACACAAATGCAACAAAAACTAGAGCAGGACCTTTCAAAATACAGTAAAACCAAACGAAGGTATTCTGCTGTCTTTAATGCTGTTACATATGTTAATACTGGAGCATCGATCACTAGTGCTCTATCAGCAGGAACAAGTGTAGGTCTCTTAGCAACAGGCGTAGGTGCACCGGCAGCTTTACCTCTAGGTGGTTTGTCTTTAACTCTTGGCCTGTGTTCATTGGCTGTAAGTGCTGTCAGCAAAAAAATAAAAGCTAAACTCCAAAAGCACACAGCTATGGTTCAACTAATAACAGCTAAACTTAGTTCCTTCAAACTGACAATAAATAAAGCACTTGCTGACTCAAACATCACAGATGAAGAATTTAGTCGCCTACAAGCTGATTTTGAGGACTACAAAAGACAAAAGTTTGATCTTCAAAGAAAGGCAAGGGCAACTTTTTCTCAACAACCAGACACCGACCAGATAAAAAAGGAATGTTTAAAAAAAGTAAACGAGACATTAAACTCTGTTCTAAACAGCTCACATTAACAACCCCAAAGGGCGTTTATACTTTAGTTTATGAGTCCAAGCACAAAAAGACCGTTGATATTGATTCTGATTAACTTTTTTTTTTTTGATTTAAATAAATATTTTGAGTTAGAAAAGAAGCTCAACATGGATAAGATATATGAAGGTTCAGATGAATTGTTTGAAGCAATGCTCGAGGAAGAGCGTTTGTCAAAAGCTTTAAATGAGGTCGTTTTAGAAGTTATTGATCCAACAAAGGTACAGGCAAGCGTTGTACATGCTATTTCTCAAGTTCCATGTAAACTAACAATAAACCCTCCAGTTAAAGTAAGGTTAGTTGTTTTAATCGACTATATAACAATAAACGAAGAAAATCTAGAAGTCTGGGTCTCAACTAAACAGCAGACTATTCTTTCTCATAATGACTTAACACCCGGTTGGGCAGATCAACTTCTTACACAGTTTAATGAAGCCTCTGAAGCAGCTAAAATGAGAGGCTCTGGTTGGTCAGAGGGTGAAGTCCTAGACATCAGATTAAGACAAGCTAAGTATGAGCCAATTGTAGGCAAGGCTTACATTCCACTGCCTCCAACATTAGTTGCAAAGAAAGCAGTTTTGAACATAAAGAATTCAGACGACAAATATTTTATGTGGTGCGTTCTTGCTAGGCTGCATCACGTTGCCAAAAATGCAGAGAGAGTATCTAACTATTTACAGTGGGCCAATGATCTTAACTTTAACGGCCTTGAATTTCCTATGGCTGTAGACAAAATTGATCAGTTTGAAAAACAAAATCCATCAATAACTGTTAATGTCTACACATGGTCTGAAGAAACCAACCTTCTGCCAATTAGAGTGTCAAAGAACAGTCCAACAATAGGCGAACCAACCAAAACTCATGTAGACTTACTCCTGATGCAAAGCCTTAATGGGTTGCACTACACTCTAATACGCACAATGAGTAGATTACTAGTGCATACTACAAAACAACATAGCAAACAAGAATTTTGTAGAAAATGTTTAACAAGAATTCCGTCCGTTCAAGCTGCGAGCGAACATGTAAAACATTGTATTAGCCCAGTTGACTGTGATACAGAACTAATTACGCCCGGAGAAGGCAGTAAAGTTAGTTTTAAGAACTGGAAACGGTTGCAAACTAGTCCATATGTTGTTTACGCAGACTTCGAATCACTCATTGTTCCTTATGAAGGACCAACCCCACAGAAACTTCCTAAAACAGTCTTAATGAGTAATCATCAGATTTGCTCATTTGCCTTCATCATTGTTAGGACGGATGGCGCCCATTCAAAGCCAGAATTATACAGAGGACCAAATGCTGCAAAATACTTCTTAAAACGCATGCAGCAAGTGCGTAATGCCTGTTCTAATAATCTAAACTTATCTGAAATCATAATGATGCCTGAAGACCAACAACAGTATGACTCAGCCACTCACTGTTGGATTTGTGGGGCGGCCTTGGTTGCCACCGCAGAGAATCCAACAGTAAGAGACCATGATCACATTAGTGGAAAGTTTAGAGGAGCAGCACATAACAAATGCAATCTTCAACTAAAGTTTGAACCAAAGACATGGAAGCTGCCTATATTCTTTCACAACTTGCGAGGTTACGACTCTCACCTTATAATGCAAGCAGTAACCAGCGACTTCAGGGTGTCATGCATTGCACAGTCATCAGAAAAGTACATGTGTTTCACTTTAAATAACATGTCTTTCTACGACTCTATGCAACACATGATGGGTTCATTAGAGTCACTGGCTATGTCCTTAAAGTCCTGCCCAATAACAGAAGAATATTTTGACCCAACTCTTGTTAGAAAGGGCGTTTACCCTTATGAGTACATGAACAGTTGGCAAAGGTTTGACGAAGATACACTTCCGCCTAAAGGCGCGTTCTTTTCTAGTCTCAGAGGAAAGGACATCAGTGATTCTGATTATTCTTATGCTCAAGATGCGTGGCAGAAGTTAGAGTGTAAAACGATGGGAGACTATCATGATTCCTATTTAATGGCGGATACTTGTTTGTTGGCGGACGTCTTTGAAAATTATAGGAAGACCTGCATGAAACATTACAGCCTGGATCCCGCGCATTACATTTCTGCGCCCGGGATGAGCTGGGACGCTTTCTTAAAATTTACTGGAGTACAAATTGATTTATTGTCTAACCTGCCAATGCTTCAGATGATTGAAAACGGATTGCGTGGGGGAATCAGTATGGCGTCGCACCATTACTGTAAAGCAAACAACAAATACTTGGACGACTATGATCCAAGTAAAAGGTCTAACTATCTCATGTATTTAGATGCAAACAATCTGTATGGATGGGCAATGGCGCAATCACTTCCATTACGTAACTTTAAAATGTACACAGGACTCAAAGACATTCAAAAGTTTTTAAAATGGCTTCAGAGTCTAGAAGCTGATCGTAAAAGAGGTCTCATTCTAGAAGTTGATTTAGAATATCCTCATGAACTTCATGATTACCATAATGACTATCCATTAGCGGCAGAAAGTCTAAAAGTGTCAATGACAGAACCACCTAAACTTGTGCCTAATCTTCGTGACAAAAAAAATTATGTCTGTCATTACAGACTTCTTCAATTTTATTTAAGACATGGTTTAAAGTTGACAGCTGTTCATCGTATAATTGCTTTTGATCAAGAACAGTTCATGAAACCATACATAATGAAGAACACTGATCTCAGAACTAAATCCACAGATGCTTCAGAAAAAGACTTTTTCAAGTTGATGAACAACAGCTGTTTTGGAAAGACTATGGAAAATCCGCACAAGCGTAAAGATGTTAGATTGGTCACCAGAGAGAACGATGCAATTAAGCTAACTTCTAAACCTAATTATCAGGACTTCAGAAGATTTCATGATCAGCTTTTTGGCATAATGATGAAAAAAAAGAAAGTCAAATTGGATAAGCCCGTTTTTATTGGGTTTACTGTTTTAGAGCTGTCGAAGCTTTTGATGTTAGAATTTCTTTACGACTACTTTAAGCCCTTGTATCCTGAGTCCAAAGTACTTTACACAGATACAGATTCCTTTGTAATCGACATCCCTACTGAAGATATCTATAAAGACATGGAATTAGAAGTAGCTAAAGGGCATGCGGGATGGTACAACACATCTGATTACCCTAAAGATTCGCCTTTGCATTCAGATATTAACAAGAAGGTTTTAGGTAAGATGAAGGATGAATTATCTGGAGGTGTGATCAAGGAGTTTGTTGGTTTGAGGTCGAAAATGTACAGTCTTTCAAGCCAAAAAAAAGTTGTTAAAAAAGCAAAGGGAATATCTCGCAGTGTTGTGCAGTCAAGCATATCCCATGACAACTATAAAAAAGCATTGTTTGACAATAAGACTTTTCATCATGACAACGTAAAACTACGATCTAATCTACATGAGATCAACACAACTGTTGTAACAAAGAAGTCATTAGATAGAACAAACACAAAACGTGTGTTTGTTAATCCAGAGTTTTCATATGCAATCGGGCATTGGAAAACAGCATAATTACATACCTTCTTCATCCGCGGGTTTATATTTTTCCTCAAATTTATCTAGAAGCTCAATCATATCAATATCCAATTCAGACAAAATTTTTCTCATGTTTGCTTGATGTGCACGAATTTTTTTTATTTTTTCAAGATATTCTTTATCCGTTATTCTGATAATCAAAATTTGGGATCGTAGGCGATCAGGATGCGTTGCCGTGTGCCGATAAATCCACATAATTGTTTCCTTAATAGCTGAACACGTATCATATGATTCTTGTATTAATTTTAAGGTCTCTTTTTTTATCATCATTTTAGTTTCATGTAAGATTTCTTCCTTTTGAGCTTCCATTTTAAACTCAAATATATTTACGTAAATTAATTAAGCGGAACTGTGTCTGGCGGGATTATTTGCAGTTCTTCTTTCACAAAAGATCTTTGAGGGGCTGGTCGTTTTGTTGTGTCAGTTTCTCGTAAATAATACACGGGTGGATTCATTTTCACAATTTTTTTTATCTCATATGGATCAACACTCCAAACTGGATCTGTTGCCCTGATGCGAGTGTCCCCTTCCGCTTCTCCCGGCGAATAAAGGTATCTCACTTTTAAACCAAATGGCAATAGTTTGCTTGATGAAGACTCTCCTTCAACAACATTTATTGTTTGTTTTCTGATTGCTTGTACTGGTTTTAGACCTTTAAATTCTTCATTATTCATTGCGCGCAAAACTGAGGGCAGTCTTCTAACCCATTCTGTGTTGCGAGAATTGTCAATCAGCTCTCTGTGATACTGGTAGGAGAAAAGTCTTTCAGATAACTGTTTGTTAAAGTTTTCAACCAAACCCTGTGATCTGTGAACACCCGGAATGCCTCTTTTAATGGTAACTCTATGTTTTAACAATAATTGATTTACTTGACCTTTAAATTCTTTTCCATCATCGACTTGAATCATGCGAGGATAAGTTAACGGGCCTCGTTGATATATCAGTTGTAAAGCGACAGCAACAGCAGAAGCACTCTTTTGTGTTAATGGTTCAGCATCTTTGTATCTTGAAGCTATGTCAATGACTGTAAGTGCGTACTTAAATCTTTTTCGTCTAATCGTATCATGGGGTAAATATAGAAGATCCATTTGATGGGTGTCGTTCGGTATTGTGTTGACAAAGTGTGGTCTTTGTATTCGTTTAGGTGCTGGTAAATAAATTTGCCAAATCGCTTGTTTAGATAACCATTCTTTTGCTGTTTGTTCACTGACTCCCGCTGCTTGGCTAAGCTTTTTAATTGCTGTTATTCCCTTCCAATATCCTTTTGGAGAATAATAGATTTTGTACATTTTTATTCAGCCAATACTTTGTGCAACAAAATACACAGCGGTCATGCCAAAGACAATAAACAATATTTCTTGCATCTTTTGTTTTTCTGATGGTTGATAGTAATCGCTGAATTTTGGTGGGGGCAATGTTTCAACTTGTTTGCCTGTTACTAGAAAATATTCTTTTATTGCCTGGTCAACATCTTTAAATGTGTAAGCTGCATGTCCCTGTTGTTTAAGTCTGTCGTTAATAAAATCTAACTGCTCCATTCTTTGCTTTTCATAGGTGTCTTGTGCAGCGGCTAGTTGCTCCATAGCTCTGTTATGTCTTTTTCTCTCATCGTTATTTTGTAGTTTACTAAACGCGTAATTACTTCCGCTGAAAGCAAGCGCGTTGACCACTGCGCCACCAATCATCATTACGAGTGAAGCCATTTTTATAAATGTATTTTTTTAATTTTACATATTGATACTGTCTGGAATTATTCCTTGCTTAACTAGAAAATCTTTCGTAGCAAATGAAGCTGTAATAACAGCAATCAGCTTTGCTGAGTCTTCAAAGTCTAGTTTGCCAAGATCTGCTGGTTTTATTTTTAACAGGCTTTTACCAAGCATTGTGTATCCTACACTTAGGCCTCCAATAACAGCAGAATGGTATACAAGGTTAGTAATAGTTTTTTCGGTGCTCATTTTAAAAAAATAAAATAATATTTATTCATTAATAAAACATGAACTGCGATGATTTACTTCCTGAACTTACAAATGATCAAGTTGATGACCAAGCTATTATGCGCCAAAAGGAAAGGCTGTATTCTTTAGCAGCATGTGGAAAAACAAAACAGTACCTTGGAAATGAATTCAGCATAGAACAGATTCAACAGATGTCGACGCAAGACATTGTAAAGTATCACAACAGGTATGAAGCGCAACTGGGGTCAAGAATGGTAAAAAGTGTTGGGCAAACGGTTCTTAGTTTGTACACTAAACTAGTTAGTAGATTTGCTCCCATTGATTCTGAACAAGATTTTATGTATGATTTAACGCAGGATCCCGTTTTAACAAAGTCATTAGAGTCTCTAGGATGTGATCTATATTACAGATTTGGAACATTGTTATCGCCATTAATCATGGGATTAATTACTTTTAATCATATAGATTTTGTTTCCCTTCAAAATGACCGAGCCAGAAAATCAGCAGAATCAGAAAACATTGAATCAGGTGGAGAAAGTGACCAGTAAAAAGCCTCCTCATCCTGGGCGTGTTGCAGCAGGAAAAAAATTAGCAGAGTGGAACAAACAAAAAAAATTAATGTTGCAATCACAGAATATAACTCATAATGAAAAAACACCAGTTGTGCCAGAGCCACAACAAGAACAAGTTGTTTCAAGTCCCGCAACATCATCATGGATTATTTGGATTAAAAGAGTTAGCATTTTTGGCGTCATTGCTGTTGGTGGGGGTGGTTATTACGTTTATAAAACATATAAAGAAAGACAGCAAAAACCAAAGCAGCCCAAAAAATCACAGCCACTAAATACAAAATCTGAACAAAAAAGAATACCAGAACCGCCAACAACAAAAGATCATTTTGATCCATTTGATATGCAGTAATATTTCAAGAACTTAATAAATAATTATAAGTGACTTGAATAAGAACTTGATAACGACTTCATGACGACTTGATGAAAACTTAAATAAGAACTTGATAAGAACTTGAGGTAACTTGATTAAAAACTTAAAGTAACTTGATTAAGAACTAGATTAAGAATTTGGGGTAACTTGATTAAGAACTTGGGGAAACTTAATTAAGGACTTGGGGTGACTTAATTAAGGACTTGGGGTGACTTAATTAAGAACTTAATTAAGGACTTGGGGTGACTTAATTAAGGACTTGGGGTGACTTAATTAAGGACTTGGGGCGAAAAGTGGAACTGGTAGGACCACTTCTCATTTGATATGTCAGCCACTTGCTTTGTGACTGAACAGGATGTGCGTGGGCGCTGTGCAGTGTCGGGCTGGCCTGCAACTACTAGTTAAGCGCGATGAAGAACAGAGAAAGAGGCAGCTCACGCTATAGCAAAGAACGTGTTAGCGCACGCCCGCTGTGCCCCGGTGAGAGAAGAAACGCAGTAGGCGCGCGAGGCGTGTTTTATTGATTTTTAGGTCAGAACATAGGGAGACACACAGTTTGTAAACAGGACGCTCAGCCTGCTGACTTACTGCGTCGTTATAATTGTGTTGTCTTGGTCTTGCAAAAAAGCTGACAGTCAACCAACTAGTAGTACAGACTGTTTGGGGGAACGCAGACACTATTTATTATAGATGACTGTTCGGCCGAAACTAGCTTTCAGTGGAAGACATGCTGGGATAAGTGTGTGGATTTTATGTCAAAAATATAACTCAGTTTTAAAAGACTTTAGAGAACAATTAAAGACTGTAGTTTTATTTCACATGAAAGATAGGGATGCTTTTGATGAATGTATGCGTGAAAATGATGTTATTGAAAACGATCAAGAAAAACGAAGGATTAAGCAAAAACTTAAGTCTCAAAAGTTTTCTAAATTAGTGTTAAAAACAGATAATCCTACACATTATGTATGTTTGTAAAGTGTTTACTATTAGAGAACTATAAAATAGGCATTCTGGGTAAGCCGGCGGAGCAACAGCGAAACCGGCTTCAGCCGGTTGGAGCTGGCGGAGGTGGGTGAGCCAGAATGCCTATTTTATAGTTCTCTACTTCCATTAACACTCACTTCATCTATTCATGTTTTCCGAAATAATTTCGTTTTGCTACCCTATCAAGTCAAAGGATAACAGAACACAAGAAATACTTTTGTTTTCCAAACAAAACCTTCACAGTGCGCTGAGGAAGTTTCAGTCGCTCCTAACCGGGAATACGGTTTCGGTTTGCTAATAAATAAACATTGAATGATAAATACCTGACTGCCACAAAAAAACGGATGGAGTCCCTTTTCGGCCTTCTGGATAGTTGCGTTGCCGGAATCACTGCAGAGACTGCCTAACTGGTTCAGCTCACCCAGCTTTAACAGTGCGCAGGTGAGCAGCAGTCAGGTAAACTTTTCAACCGGCTTTCGGACTACCACCTTCCGGTTGGCACGGTTGCATGAAAATTTGTGACTGGACGGGAAACGATCCGTCACAGCTGATGTATCCGTGAGGCTCTTGTAGTCTGTGAATTGTTCGTCTGAGGGACGGTGTTCTGTGTCTCCTTGTTCTTGTGGATTTCTACAGTTGCCTGAAGAAGTGATGATCCTAGTGGAGCGTTCGTCCGGTTTGCCTCCCACGTCTGTGGAACCGTTTTGGAGAAATGACTGACGTGACCGTGGGGATCTTGCAACCTGTAAATTGTTCGTCTGAGTCAGTCAGCTATATCCTTGGGGCTGTGCATTGGCTGGAACCATCAAGGTGCTGCCTATCGGATTTGAGGGCCATAGAGCGGAGTTGGATCAGCTCAGCCCACTGTGTTTGCGTGCATCGTGTAGAGGTGGGATTGAATGTTTGTTTTTGTTTTTTTCATGGGATGCTACGTTGAAGTGACAAGAATGGGACTGTGGGGAGTTCATGAAGCAACAAATTTAGGATGAGGACCTGAATGCAAGAAAAAGAAGAAAATGATTTAAAGTTCCAAAGAGAGAGGTGATTCTGACTTTGTTCCAGGGTCCAAGTTTGGGCCATCGGAATGACTTTGTGTGAATGTATTGTGCGACTGAGTGTAGCATAGGAGAGTGAGAGAAACATTTAATGCGTCATGTTTTTTAAAATGAAACTGTTGATGGATGAATGAATACATTTATGTGTGACTGTTCATGGGAATTTTGTTGATTTGAAAGTATGAATCGAGGGGGAATTTGTATTCAGATAGACATCCATTTCCAATTTCTTTCTTTTTTCTAATTTAAAATCCTTCTTCCCCTCCTTTCCCCCTTTTCCCATTACAAATTGTGACAGGGGTGGGATCAGTTACTGCCTTTGAGTAATGACGAGCTTGTATTGTTTAGATTAGGACGCAGTTTGGTTGGCTGTGTGTGTGTGTGTGTGTTTGTGTGTGTGTGTGCATCCAGCTTTATGGGCGGAGGCATCAAATAGAATTGCGTGCAGTTTAGCATGTATGATTTACCTCTTATGCAGTTCTGTATGAATGTTGTTTTGGTCTGTCTGGGTTTGACACAGCCAATGAATATATGTGAGCATGAATTTTAAAAGGATAAGTTAGATTTATTTTCTGTGGGAAGGGAGGGACCAACATTTTAGGCGAATGAATACAATTAAATGTGCATATGATGTATGGAAACATGGGGATGAGAAGATTGGTGGAGTGGTTAAGAAAATGACAAAATTGAACCATTGGTAAACTGTGGATCTAAATAGTAAAATTTGGTATGTTTTAAAGGTGACAGTTTGATACTGAATGATTATGTGCTATTAATGTTTTGATATTAATAATGATGTATGCCATGGTTTTGATGGCTGGGGATGCTGCAAAGACTGTCTTACGAATGGGCTATTAATCTGTGCCCTAAGGTAAAAGAGAGGGGAATCTGTTTTGCAGAGAACGACCGCGGAGCGTGAACTTGCTAAGCGTGATCTGATCTATCGCAACCTTGCGTTCACGTTCGTAGCGTATCTGTTAGATTTGTTTAATTCGTTAGATAAACCGAATCACGATCAGTTGGGCACTCTAGGCAAGAGCAATATAGTGTACCGGTAGTGTAGTGAAACAAATGTTGTCGAGATAAGGAAAAAGTATGAATCTTATCTTTGCGTTAGTTTGTTCATATCTTCAGTGTATACCGTAGTTAAATTGGGTGAGGTTTTATTTAAGGAATAAAAATAAAAATAAATACTTTGTTGTAGTCAGAGCTCTTCGTTAGCTAAACATACATTTGAATTTTAATTTAAGGAAAGTGTTTTGCAAATTAAATTAAGTTGGGACAACATTAAAGATAAAATTAATTGATAGTTGTGAAAATGAAGTACAGAAGTCAGTAGAACCAGTACAAACCATAAGTTTAAAAAAGTGTATATTTAATAAATAGTAGAAATAAACAGGATACAAAAGCAGAGAGTAGTGCAACTTTTAAAAATCAATACTGTTTGTAGGGTGTTACAGGAAGTTTAGAAGGTTAGACGCACTCATTGTCAGTTAACTTGTAACTGCGAGGTGAAAAGTTTACTAGGCAGAAGTGTGGTTACAGATCTGCCTTGTTGTTAGTCTGTTTGTAAAATAGTAGGCGGGGTATAGGGAACGTTTGTACGTCATGTGAGGATGGGTTAGTATGGCGTTTAAAATTTTAAAAAAAATTTACGAGAGTTAAACAAGACTCTAGTTTAGTACATGGGGATAGAACAAGGGGAAAAATAGCTAGTTTAGTATTGCTGAACAAGAAAAGAAGAAGCTGCATAGGATTATCTCGTGTTGTATGGAACTGAGGTCTGGATGGACTGTAGACAGGACCAGCAGAATAAGCGAAATGGCAAACTCTGAAGGGGAACTTGATGAGGTAGTTCAACAGGTCAGAGTAGAGATGGAAGAAGACACGGAGTTGCAGATGTACCAAAAGTACACCAACATAGCCAAAAGGATGGATCTACAAGGAGATGCTCTTGCTTCGTTTGTGGTGTAAAGTACAACTGCGAGTGGCTGACATTGAGCTGGAGTCACCATTCATGTGTGGAAAAGTGTGCATGCTGGTAATGAAGCAACCGATTGAAGACATACTGATCGGAAACTACGTCCAGCGAGGAAGAGGGAAGCTATTTGAGAAGGTCCCAGTATACGCAATGCCAAAGACGGTAGCCACGGTACAAACACGAGCACAGGCCCATGAGGCACAACAGCCGAGAACGCCATAGGAGCAGAAGAGCAAGAGAAGGATGAGATATTTGAAAAAGCTAAGGAAGCTTGTCGATCGGGACGAATCGTCGCCATGAAGAAAGGACAAGTGCAATACAAGAAGGAAGGTATACTGATGCGGTGTTTCACTAGTGAGAATGAGAAAGGTAAGCAAATTTGTGTACCCAAGGATCTACGGCCGTCGGTGTTGGCTTAGGCACACGATGTGCCGATGTCTGGCCACCTCGGTGTAGCAAAGACGAAAGAGAGAATACTGTCTCATTTTTATTGGCCAAGTGTGTGTGCCGATATTCCGCGCTTCTGTCAGTCATGTGAGAAGTGCTAGAAAACCATTGACAAGGGCAGGGTATACCAGTACCGCTGGGAAAAATGCCCATTGTCCAAGACCCATTTGAGAGAGTGGGAATGGACCTGATTGCGCCACTGACACCCATATCTCAGTCAGAACATCGTTATGTACTCCTGGTGGTAGACTATGCAACAACAGATCCTGAGGTCATTCCACTGCGTGATGTGACCACAGAGTCTGTGGCAGAAGCAGCGTTTGACATGTGGACGCCAACCGGCATCTCAACGGAGGTGCTAATGGATAGAGGATGTCAGTTCACGAGCGAGACAATGAAAGAGGTGTTCCGACTGCTGGCGATAAAAGGACTGCGAACTACATCCTACCACGTGCAGTGCAACGGGCTAGTTGAACGGTTCAACGGAACATTGAAAAGAATGCTCAGGAGGCTGGTAAAGGAACAGTCTCAGGAATGGGACAGGTGGATTCCGGCTCTCTTGTTCGCATACAGAGAAGCTCCTCAGGCAAGTACAGGATTTGCTCTGTTTGAATTTCTGTACGGGAGGAAGGTCAGAGGCCCCATGCAGATACTGAAGGAGCTCTGGACGCATCCGAAAAGAGAGGAGCAGAAGACTGCGGTGGAATACGTAGTTGACCTGAGAAACAAGATAGCTGAGTCATGTGCAATTGCCCAGGAGAATCTCGAGGCAGCGTCGAAGAAATACAAGCGACATTTTGACCTCAAGACCAAGAAACGCAAGTTTCAGGTAGGAAGCAAGGTACTGGTGCTCAGGCCAGTCAAAAAGAACAAGCTGGAGCTAGCTGGAAAGGGCCATATGTGGTCATTGGAAAACAGGGCGAGGCTGATTATCAAATCAGAGTTGGGCCCAAGATGAAGCTGTTCCACGCAAACTTGTTGAAACAGTTCATTGAGTGAGAGCCAAGTTTGGTGCCAGAAACAGCTGTGGCTTCATTCGTAGTGGAGGAAGGGGAAGACGAGGATGAAACGGCTGTAATTATTGGAAAAGACATTCCAGTCATACCTCTACAAGCGACAGAAGGATCAGAAGATGTCCAAATACGAGCTGAAGGTGAGACTTTGAAGCGTGACCTCCAGAAATTGGTGGACCAATATTCAGATGTACTGACGGATGTTCCATCATGTACCAATATGATGGAATGTAAAATCAAATTGACTACTAAGGAACCAGTGCTAGTAAAGCCTTACCCTGTACCCTTCACGCAGAGAGATACTGTGAAGGCAGAGGTGAAAAGCATGCTGGACATGGGAGTGATCGAACCATCCGTATCACCATATGCAGCACCTATCGTCTTAGTCAAGAAGGAGGACGGAAAGATCAGATTCTGCATAGACTATCGTTGTCTAAACAGAATAGTGGAGTTTAACGCAGAACCTGTGCCCGACATAGAATATCTCTTTGCCAAGCTAGGAGAGAAGACGGTATTCAGCAAGCTCGATCTGTCAAAGGGCGATTGGCAGATACCAGTGGCTGAGGAGGATCGTCTCAAGACGGCTTTCTGCACTCCGCAGGGACATTTCCAATGGAAAGTCATGCCTTTTGGATTGTGCACGTCAGGAGCTGTTGCACAAGAATAATGAGGAACCTGCTGCAACCTCTGGATAGTGATGATATCGACAATTTTATTGATGTGGCTGCAGTAAGGAGTGCACTGCAATGACTCCGAGAGGCATCGTTGTCGGCAAGGCCCATGAAGCGTGAATTGGGCTGCAAGGAAGTATCATACTTGGGGTACCGGATCGACAGGGCCAGTGCCAACCAGAGGAGGACGAAATGGAGAGAATCCAAGCAGCTCCACGTCCCCAGACCAAGAAGCAGGTCTACAGTTTCCTGGGCGTTGTGGGGCTCTACAAGAGGTTCATACCCAGTTTCTCAGACATTACCCTTCCTCTAACAAACCTGACGAAAGGCACACGCCAGGGACCCATACAGTGAAGTGACGAGTGTGAAGATGCCTTCGAAAAGCTCAAAAAGGCGTTTGTGCAACCTCCTGTCTGTCCACTTCCAGTGACAGGAAAGCCATACATGTTGCGTACAGACGCATCAGGCACTGGACTTGGAGCAGCATTGTTCCAAGATTATGAGGGGGAACTGAAGCTGGTGTCATGCACCAGCAAGAAACTATTGAAAGCAGAGAGCAATTACCCTGTGATTGAACAGGAATGTCAAGCTCTTGTGTCGGCAGTGCGCAAGTTTTCCACGTTCCTCTGTGGGGTGAAGTTCACTATTCAAACAGATCATTCCCCTCTGCAGTACCTTCACACAGTCACAGATCATTCCCCTCTGCAGTACCTTCACACAGTCACAGATCATTCCCCTCTGCAGTACGTTCATAGTCACAGATCATTCCCCTCTGCAGTACCTTCACAGAGTCCTTCTGCAGTACCTCCACAGACTCCCTCTGCAGTACCTTCACAGAGTCTCTCTGCAGTACCTACACAGAGTCCTTCTGCAGTACCTTCACAGAGTCCCTCTGCAGTACCTTCACAGAGTCCCTCTGCAGTACGTTCACAGTCACAGATCATTCCCCTCTGCAGTACCTTCACAGAGTCCCTCTGCAGTACCTACACAGAGTCCCTCTGCAGTACCTACACAGAGTCCCTCTGCAGTACCTTCACAGAGTCCCTCTGCAGTACCTTCACAGAGTCCCTCTGCAGTACGTTCACAGTCACAGATCATTCCCCTCTGCAGTACCTTCACAGAGTCCCTCTGCAGTACCTTCACAGAGTCCCTCTGCAGTACCTACACAGAGTCCCTCTGCAGTACCTTCACAGAGTCCCTCTGCAGTACCTTCACAGAGTCCCTCTGCAGTACCTACACAGAGTCCCTCTGCAGTACCTACACAGAGTCCTTCTGCAGTACCTTCGCAGAGTCCCTCTGCAGTACCTACACAGAGTCCCTCTGCAGTACCTACACAGAGTCCCTCTGCAGTACCTTCACAGAGTCCCTCTGCAGTACCTTCACAGAGTCCCTCTGCAGTACGTTCACAGTCACAGATCATTCCCCTCTGCAGTACCTTCACAGAGTCCCTCTGCAGTACCTTCACAGAGTCCCTCTGCAGTACCTTCACAGAGTCCCTCTGCAGTACCTACACAGAGTCCCTTTGCAGTACCTTCACAGAGTCCCTCTGCAGTACCTTCACAGAGTCCCTCTGCAGTACCTACACAGAGTCCCTCTGCAGTACCTACACAGAGTCCTTCTGCAGTACCTTCGCAGAGTCCCTCTGCAGTACCTACACAGAGTCCCTCTGCAGTACCTTCACAGAGTCCAGTCGGCAAGTGGCAGAATGACATGATGGGTGCTGCGTCTGCAGCCCTATCAGTTTACTGTGGAAGCTATCTCTGGCAAGGAGAACGTCACAGCTGACTACCTTAGCCGGATCAGTGATCAAAAAGGAGGAGAGAATCAGTAGGATGCTAAAACGTGTGATCCTGTTGAAAGGACTTTGTGAGACTAGAATGTAGTAGTATGGGAGGATGTGCCACCTCTGAGACAAAACGGTCCCTGCTGTAGTGATTAGGGTTGTGATTTCTGTATGAAGAATCAGAAACAATGATATATGGTGTGCAAAAGAGACCCGACTGGGTGCAATCAACGAGAAGTCAAAAAGGGCCTGGAAAAGACGTATTATGTGTATATGGTTATATGATCTTTAAAGTTTTGTCTGCCGTGTCATAATATGTATTAAATTTAAAATGGACGATTTTAAATTTTGAAGCTGGGGTATTGTCACGGCAGAATAAATGTGTTTAGTAATTATTGGTAACCCAAAGATAGAGAGCTGATTGTCTAATTATTTGTCCCGTGTTTATTTTGTGGCTGCCTCGTGTTCAGGATTATCTCTTGGCACGTTGAGTGTAGTACTAGAATTACGCATCTTGGTAGCGACGTAATTATAAAGATAACACGTCACTTAACTACAGGATAGTAGCGGTGGTAGGGTGAGAGTTACAAGCTAGGCTTGTTGATCTGCTGTGCTATGAGCTGACTCTCTGAGCTGGGGTCCCTAAATTATAGAGGTTAGGCATCTGAGGGACGGTGCTCTGTGTCTCCTTGTTCCTGTGGATTTCTACAGTTGCCTGAGGAGGTGGTGATCCTAGTGAAGTGTTCGTCCGGTTTGCCTCCCACGTCTGTGGAGCCGCTTGGAGAAATGGCTGACGTGACCGTAAGGCTCTTGTAATCTGTAAATTGTTCGTCTGAGGGACGGTGCTCTGTGTCTCCTTGTTCCTGTGGATCTCTACAGCGGCCGGAGGAGGTGGTGATCCTAGTGGAGTGTTCACCCGGTTTGCCTCCCACGTCTGTGGAGCTGATTTGGAGAAATGGCTGACGTGACCGTGGGGCTCTTGTAACCTGTAAAATATGCATCTGAAGCAGTCAGTTATATCGTTGGGGCTGTGCATTGGCTGGAACCATCAAGGTGCTGCCAATCGGATTTGAGGGTCGGAGAGCGGAGTTGGATCTGCCCAGCCCACTGTGTCTGCGTGCATCGTGTAGAGGTGGGATTAAATGTTTGTTTGTTTGTTTGTTTTTTCATGGGATGCTACGTTGAAGTGACAAGAATGGGACTGTGGGGAGTTCATGAAACAACAAATTTAGGATGAGGACCTGAATGCAAGAAAAAGAAGAAAATGATTTAAAGTTCCAAAGAGAGAGGTGATTCTGACTTTGTTCCAAGGTCCGAGTTTGTGCCATCGGAATGACTTTGTGTGAATGTATTGTGCGACTGAGTGTAGCATAGGAGAGTGAGAGAAAATATTTAATGCGTCATGTTTTAAAAAATGAAACTGTTGATGGATGAATGAATAAATTAGTGTGTGACTGTTCATTGTAATTTTGTTGATTTGTTGATTTGAAAGTATGAATCGAGTGGGAGTTTGTATTTAGATAGGCACCCATTTCCCATTTATTTTGTTTTGAGTTTTTTAAAATCAAAATAAATCCTTCTTCCCCTCCTTTCCTCCTTTCCCTGTTACAATCCTACATTCATCCATTCTAGTCACCTTCAGCCAATATTTAGTGCATTTTACATACGAGTTTAGATAATTGGATACCCTCCTAGCTCTCATCAGATCATGTCATTTGTAGTTCTAGGAACACTTTCAAGCATGTTATTTTACTTTTTCTATAATTACACTTGTTTTGAAAGCCCAGATCTTTGCTTCATACTGCAAAATTGGCTGATCATGTGAATCAAACAACTTAGTAAAAACACTAAACGAGAATGACAGCTCTCCTTGCTTTCTTCACTCTATTTACAATGTCTTGACATGCAAAATTGAAACTAAGTTTTGTTGTGAAGGATATTCCAAGATGTTTGTAAGCATCAAATACAACAACTCTTTCATTACCATAAATCCATCTCTCAGACCGCGTTAAGTACCCTCCCTTCCGAAATAGAATATTATTAGTTTTATTCACTTCAACTTATAATTCCAGTCTGTTTGCTGCTGAACATAAACTATTTAAGTTTCAAAACGGAGTGACTGAGGGCGGAAAACGAAGCAAAATTTAGAGAGAGAGGGGGTTAGTTACCGTGAAGGACACAAGCAAACAATAGCACAGTCCTGTACTTTGTCTATGTGCTTGGCGGTAACTAACCCTCTCTCTTTCTAAATAAGCTTTTTAGTTGTTAGAGTCCAAACACACACACACACACACACACACACACACACACACACACACACACACACACACACACAGAGAGAGAGAGAGAGAGAGAGAGAGTTTATATTGGATTGGGGGTGGGGGGGAGTATGGAGGAGTCCATGTGCTACAACATACAGTCATGTGTCGCAATAGTTTGAACAAAACGGTACAGCACGTCCATAATGAATTTGATACCAAAGGATCACTATTTGATTCTGGCTTACTTAGGTCGTCCTTTGCAGCTATTTTAGTCAGCATTCTGTCAAACAGTTCTTCTAATCCATCGATCATTTTTTGTGTAGATAAAGAATCAAATCTGGTTCTAGTAACGACGTCACCATCATCTGGATACTTCACATTAGCAGCGAATTCCAGTCTCTCAAGTGGTCCTGATTTGATGGGGAAAGTGTCTGTTCCTGCCCAAAACAAAGCAGTGATTAGTTTGAAAGAAGCTGGTCTTGTCAATGTGGCAGTCAATGTAGACCGTCACTGCAACGAATATGACATAAATGGTCAAGTGAGAGAAAGAAAAATTAATGTCTGGTACAGGCCCAGAGACATGAAATCTGACTTTGCACAGGTCTTGAAAGCCACAGAAATTGTTGTAAGTGTCAGAAGGGAGTCTTGCATCCAAACAAAATCTAACTGCTTCTGGCTGTTCTATTCCTTTTTCCCCAGAGGATAAAGCACCTCAAAAGTTACCCAGTGGTTTATGGAACTGTTCTGTGGATCATTATGCCAGCTTCCGGCACCACATGGACTGTAACCACGAGAGAGAGTGTGAAGACGGACGGGATGAAACAGAACACTGTTCTTTTAGCAGTCCCAGCTGTCAGGGATTGGTTGCATTTTGTAACAGCTGCTACAAATTTATCAGACGTTGGAATCACAACGTAGACTATGAAACCGACTCTCTTGGGAAAGGGGATAGATACTGCAATTCACTGGGAGGCAGATCAAGTTTTCCTGCCTGTATATGCGATTGGATTATTCAGATGAGAAACATGACGAGGATGCATGGACGCAGGCTGTCCCATCTTTGGCTTGGCTGTTACTCCAATGACATGTCATTGCAGAACATGTATAGACAAGAAGTTCTCATAAAGCGTACTGTCCTTCATCATTTCATGAAGTCTATGAATTATGGAGGAACATTATATCACGAAGGTATCAAGACCTGTTGGTATACAGACAAAACAAAGTCGACTTCTACTCATTGCAGCTTGCATGACTCAGACTCATTTTTTGGAGGGATTGTTTGTGAATTCAGGCTGAATCAGACTGAGATGAAACATACCCTTCCAAAACAATTTCTTCAAGCAAAAAATGTGTTTGGCCAGCAAAAGACGAAAATATCATAATCAAATGCCCCCATGGCCATGTGACTTACACATTCCTGGCATGTGGAACTAATCGATACAGAGTGTGTGAAGAAAATCCACATTGCAATTTTTCTGATCCACTGTCATATGCAGATGGAATGCATTCGGCAGATCACCATGACTATGTCTTCCCCATGTTCTCATGCAGTGATGAGATCACATCACTGTCTTATACACTAGTGTGTGACTTCTTAACAGATTGCCCAGACAAAAGTGATGAATCAGCCTGCAAGCATCCATTTTGTGTAAACACCTATACATGCAGTGATGGTCAGTGTCTGCCCTTTAGCAATGTGTGTGATCAAGTCTCCCATTGTTATGATGATTCTGACGAAAAGAACTGCAAGTCGTTCAGGAGAGTTTACCTGCATTTCCCTGCATGCATTCAATCTCCTGCATTTGTCAATTTCAATGGGGTCAATCATTTCAGCCAAGCTGCAATGGATTACAATGAGTCTTGTCCTGACAGTCACTATCGTTGCCCTGGTGACGTCAATGACTGTCTGCCTGTCTATACACGATGTAACGGGATAAATGACTGTCTTGATCACCAGGACGAAGAAGGATGTGAGGATCTGAAGTGTTTGGGTTGTTCAGGTGCAGAATGTCAATGATCTGTGTGCACTATGACCATATGTGTGATGACTGGCCTCACTGTCCAATGCGAGATGATGAATATGTATGTGGCCTGACCTGTCCTGTAGGCTGCCTGTGTCAAGGTCACACATTTCTGTGTTTTAAGCCTTTCTCTACAGCACTTTTCCCTCATCTCCGTTATTTGGATGCAACAGGTACAGGAATGACACTGCTCGATGTGAACAATCATGCTCGTATTTTTAAGTTGATCCTGGCCAAATGTGCGTTAACACTCCTTCCAAAACTAAACATGTTAAATCTAAGGATTCTTGACGTCAGTGCCAACAACTTTCAATATATCAATGTAACTAATTTTCTGAATTCCAAAAATCTTGAAATGTTATCCCCGTCTGACAATCCTTTAACTTCACTCTGCACAGATCACTCCCATGGTTTCCAGCATCACACACTGACGACAGTGGATCTCTCACACACCTCTCTGATGGTGCTGAAAGCAGAAGTCTTTTCAGTCTTCCCTAACTTGCTCAAACTGAACATAACTTTTACCTCCATCCATACCATCAGTCCTGAAACATTCCAGTCCACACAACATTTGACTGAACTGTATATGGACGGTAGCCCTGTGAAAACGTTTTCTCCTGATATATTCAAAGACCTTTCTTATCTTCAAGTTATATCCACACACAATTACAAATTCTGCTGCGATCAAATACTCCCTAGGAGGCCTGATGAGTTGTCGTGCTATGCTCCAGAAGATGAAATTTCATCGTGTAAAGATTTATTGCAGTCGTGGGCATACCGAGTCTTTTTATGGCTCATCAGCTGGCTTTCATTGACTGGTAATGTTTCCTGTTTCTGCACACGTCTGTTTACAAGGTCCATGACCTCTTCGACAGGCTTTAGTGTGTTTGTCACCAATCTCACGGTGGCTGATTTTCTCATGGGTGTTTACATCGTTATCCTCGGAGCGGCTGATGAACGATTCCGTGGTAGATATCTCTATTATGACGACATATGGAAGAGCAGTATCAGCTGTAAGATAGCTGGGTTTCTGTGCTTGGTGTCCAGTGAAGTGTCAGCTATGGTCATCTGGCTGATCACCCTGGACCGGTTCATAGTTCTTCAGTTTCCCTTTAGCACTTTACGATTTGAGAGAGCCTCAGCAGGAGTGGCATGTCTGTTGAGCTGGTTGTTGGGCTGGGTTCTAGCCTTGATACCGTTACTACCAATGACATCACACTGGGAATTTTATAGTCAGACTGGTATATGTATTCCGTTACCAACAATGAAGCAAAAGTTCAGAGGTCAGTTTTATTCAGTAAGTATCTTAATCATCCTTAACTGTTTTCTCTTTATATTGATTTTCGGAGGTCAAGCCTTTGTTTATTGGTCTATACAGAGTAATGCTTTCAAAATCAACTCAACAAAAGTATCACAGGATATGACCATAGCTCGTCGACTGATCACTGTTGCTATGACAGATTTCATGTGCTGGTTTCCTATTGCAGTCTGTGGTATATCAGCTTTGGCAGGTACTCCTATTCCTGGAGAGGTAAACGTGGCCCTGGCTATTTTCATTTTGCCCTTGAATTCTGCAGTAAATCCTTTCATGTATACGTTTAACACACTGGCAGAAAAGCGAAGAAAATCCAACGAAGCTAAGCTCTTGAAGTTTTTGGAGTTGCATGCTGACATAGTTGTAAGCAAATAGGCAGAAAATACACTGCATATTCATTTTGCTGCATTGTAATACATTTGAAGAAATCTCTAAGCTATATCCGCAGTTGTGAAAACCATCAGCCAAAGTGCGAAAATGTGCAACGGAATTGTGTTATAGACTGAATGCAGTTAAAATAATTTTCTGTGCAACTCTTCAGTTCCTGGCACATGATCCACTTCAAACCTTCTACGGGAGAGGATAGGGTGAACCTTATACAGTCAGATCCCTGTAAAACATATTGTCTACTGTAGAATGTGGTGTAGACGAAAGGTGAGATGGACCATATAATGACAAACCTCGACAACAAGTACTTGGTTCTTGCAGCGCTGATGATAGTAACAGTAGGTAGATGACAGTAACAGTAATAGTTAAACAATACCGTTAGGTTCAAATAAATTCAGAGTCTACAATGCTCATAAAGTATGGACATATATGAACCCGGGAATGTGCCGGCGTGAAGAGGTATTCTCATACAGCTGCATGAAAAGCACCATATCAATTTTGCGTTTGAGTACATGCTCGTCTATTGTGAGGGTGTGTATATTGTGACACTGAGCCATACCAGTGTCGATTCTCGACGAGTTGTGCGCATCTGCTATTTACATAGCCAGAGAAATTTCTTTTAATTTCCGGTGAATACTACTCAGCGGCGAACGTTGACAAATTCGACTGCTAGATTTGCACAGATTGAATATGGCTTTGGAGTCAGTCCCACCTGCTCCGTACACTCTCTGTCCCCGCTGGTTGGTCGGGTATTGAAAGTTAAATCCCTCCAGAGGGTAAGAGTATTTTTTTCTAAACATGTCGATTTGTTGTTAGACACTCGTTTGTGTGTTTTTGCTGAGTTGTACGGGTTTGGTCATTTTGATTCTACACTTACTAATCTATCAATATTTTTGATGTTGAATAGTTGGTAGATAGAGTTATTAATGGTGCTGTTCACTTTGTAGGGATTTTTTTGTCTGAGGTGCTGGTCCAGCTGGCTGAGTGCTCTGGAGGGAGCTGTGCTCCTTTCCCCTCCTGTGGTGTGGCAGTCTTTGTCCAGGCCAGGACTCGCCGTTCCTCCCATAGAGCCTTCTCCTTGAACAGCCAGTAGGTCTGGCTACCGCCTGAGCAGTTATGTCTGCCTCGTGTCTCCCCTCTGAACGGCTGACCAGTGCTCTACTTTTTGACTTCGTTCCCCTGTGTCCAGTTGCAGGTGTGGGATCAGTTTTCTTCTTCTGCGCCCAGTCCCAGAAGTGATATTGTGTGGACTGCCTTCAACGTGTCTGAACTTGAGGTCAGAGTGACCTTTTTGTGTGTGAAAGTTTACACCAGCTTAGATAGCAACACACCTGACCTGCGATGTGAATTCTGGCAGGATTTAATTCATATCTCAAAAGACTCAAATGATAATTTTCTTTGAGAATGTTAGAATGTTGTTGTTGTTATTGTTATTGTATTGTGTTATGAGTGATGCTATGAATTCTTTCCCCTCTTGTTATGGTATTGTGTCATAAGTGATGATGTGAATTACTTTGCAGCCTAACAGGGAGTGTGAGTGTACGCACATGTTGACATAATCAAATTAGTTTACAATTACATGTTGATGTTGTTCATGTGCAGTAAAAATCATTTCCATCTGATTGTTTATTAAAATGTACCCTCCTCGCTTAATTCATGTTCATGCTGTTATGTTGTAGGGTGGTGTGAATAAGTGAAAGAAGAATTCATAAAGTACACAAACAACTTACACACCTTCAGACATCCAAGAGACGGATGTAACAGATCTATTTACAAACACCCCTCACTCCACTCCATGACAGCCAGATTTGCACATACTTGAATCATTTCACAACAATGTCTCTATTTTCGCTTGTCAACCTTTATGTGCTTAACCAATATGTCAGCTACTTGTTCATTGTTAATGTGTTTAAACATGAGGATAATATTCCCAGAAGAAATGTATTTCAGAGTTAAATTGGTGTACAGAGATTTTTTTCCTTGATGTGAACATTCTTTTCTAGGATTTAAAAAAAGGCGTTGATTGTATCAAATCTCATATGAAAGTTAGAATTCTACACTGGTAGCAAAATAAAGAGGAGTGAAGAGTAGCTGTAAATTTAGAGGAAAACAAATGCATACATGAAGAGATCATTTGATATGCTTAAGAGAAATATCAGAAGTGTATTGTCTAAATTTGTCACACTGAGGAGTCTATTGATTTGAGTATTTTTATTATGTGTGATGTGGGCATGATGACTCACAACAGACAAACATACAGACTGCCACAGGACTGGTGAAGAGCTAACAGGTTTAGGGTTTGTATGGCCTGCCTGTTTGAAGAAAGTTGAACGGTTGGGCAAAGGAGCTGACCCAATGGATAACTTTAAATTTGTATACACAGGCAGAGCTTTCCTAATTAAGAATAAGGATTTTCCCCACTAAAAGTGGTTTTATGATATATTTACCTGTCCAAACAAATGCCTTTTCTCCTACAAGGTGGAACATCAGGAAATCCCCCCCCCCCCCCCCCCCAAAAAAAAAAAAAAAAAAAAGAGGAAAAAAAGTCGTATGGTGATCGCGAAGCTCGTGCTACTGAATCTAAGGATTATATAAGTGCTCTCTCTTGAGCAAAACGAACCCACTTTACTCCAAAATCAGTTTTCTCCCGTTTCCAAAATGTGGGGAGGAGAGAGGGAGTTTTAGCTGTTTGGACAGGTAAGTATATCATAAACCTAGTTTTATTAGAAAAAAAAATCCTGTTCTTCATACTTACCTGTCCAAACAAATGCCAGAATATCAAAAAGGATGGTGGGATCTCAGTTGGAAGTCAGAAGTTTGGATTCAAGCACAAGGATGCCAGAAACTCGTACCAGAGTTCAGCATCAGAACCAAAATGGCATTAAACAAGACTCCCAGAGGTTTAAAGATATTACCAACTCTCCATTATGCAATGAACAATCAAGCAAAAAAAATATGATCAGAAAAAGGAGAAGACCCCTGAAATCAGTCTAACACAGACAGGCTCCCAACAATGTCTAGTAGGTTAGTAACTGTTCACACTGTGACACAGAGACACAGGCCAGAGCACACAATTAGTTGATCAATGTGCGTTCACAATGACTTCAAGTGAATATGCTAACCAGGGCCAAATTAGCTTGTCGCCAACAGTTAAGCAAGTGGGCATGTAATATCTGGGCTTATCTGGGCACCAAAACAATTCAGGAGGAAAATGTTGTTACAGTCTCCATTAGTCACAGCCAAGCAATGTCCGAACATAAATGTACAAATCAAATGTACCAAGATGAGGACCACAGAGCTATCTCTTTAAGGATGTGTAAAAAAATCAAATTTATCATAAAAATTACTCTGTGCTTGGGCGAGAAAAAGTACAGAATATAGGGCCTTTCGAGAAAAATCATGTCCAAAATTAAATTATCACGAAACCACATTTAAGGTTGTGTTAAAAGTCAGCCAAAGCACAGTAACAAAAGGCACTGTGACCTTCACATCTGTACAGGTATAGAACAAACAAAGGCATTTCTCAGATAGCTGAGGTAAAGTCATGTCCAAAAGCACAGAGCCATTCCCTGAAGGCTGTGTAACACAAAGGGTTAAAAAGGTAGCATAAAAGCAAAACCCATGGCTGTTATTATCTCTTTAAACCTCCTGGAAGTGGCCTTTCGCATTTAACCATAAGCCCAGCAGTTAGCAATAAGATTTAAAGACTGACCAGGCACTACTAGGGCTGCACACACAAGTTTCACTCTTGAAGGCCTTCTTGCTGCTTGATGGGGTCCCGCTGGAGTAAGTCCTGAGTGAGCCCATACATGGCTTTTAACAGTAACTGTGAAACGTCTTTTCTACGCCACAGTCCCCAAGGCCTATAGTTACCATTGTCTTAGTGAACTTTGGCCTGTTCCAAAACAGAAGCCATCTGACTTTATTACAAAAGAAAAAGAAACTTTCTTTAAATCAAAGTTCTTTGTCTTTATTTAAATATTATTAATTTGATATTGTAAAACTCACAACTTCAGCAGCCAAAGATGAAAAATCACTTGGGAAAGGTGGCCTAGCATGTCACAACTTTACCAAAAGAGACAGAGCCGCAGTGTCTTTAGTCATATCTCTGAGACAGAATCTGCCAAGGGTGGTCATCGTCTTTCAGACTGCTGAACGACGTAAGTTATCAGTAACCGCAATATTCCGCCAAAGGGCGAGACTGGCGGATGGAGCCTGGACTTCATGTGCCCTGATTTCCTCTTGAAAGACAGAAGTTTCTGGTGAAAAGCAAAAGCCTGGCAGATGACCTGTCCAAGCCAAGAGCTTGTCGTCTGGGGTCTTACAGCGGCACCGAGTCTCCCACACCATAGGCATTTATCAGGGGAGTCCAACTCTGTCCTCTGAAGGAGGGCCTTCAGCGCTCTGACAGGACAGATAACCTGCTCCACCTTCCACGTGGTGCCAGACGTCGAAGGGGTCAGCGGAGGAAGGTTAAACATCAGAGGCTGTTGTTTGGGCTTGGCTGGGAAGTTGGGCACGTGGACAGGGACATCGAGCCATCGTTATGCCATTACAGGGACCGTGGGTTCCTGAAGATGGCATGAATCCCACTGGCCCTGCAGAATCCAGGGTGATCAAAAGGCAAGTTTTCAGTGTTAGATTCCTGACAGAGCATTCGGTGATAGGCTCGAAGTGCCCCGAGGCCACATACTCCAGGACTAAGGAAAGGCTCTAGTTAGGACACTCACTTAGTCGAGGGGAGCCCTGTGCAGCGTACAAAATCAGTTCAGACAAAAAGGGACAGTGGCTAATGCCAATATCTCTGCCCATAAGTCGGAAGGTCTTTGCCATTGCAGATCTGAAATCCTCCAGAGTGCTGGCTCTCCTGCCAGATATCTGCAGATAAACCAGTTGAATTCTTGGATGGCGACCTCTGCCGGAGAGACACTAGACTGCAAGCACATTTGGGAACAAAATGTTTCCACTTATTATCATACACCTTCAAAGTCGACTGTCTTTGGCCAGCCATGATCTTCTCCATGCATGATGGCGGAAAACATCTCCACTCAGAGAGATAATGCCGGATGTAAGACTGGTGTGGAGAGGGAGAGAGATAGAGTTGTGGGATCAGCATGCTACCTCCGCATCAATGGCTGAAAGAGAAGATCTTTCCAAGAGGGGAGAGAGACTGGAACAGTCACCAGGAAATCAGTAGGTTCAGCTATTTGACCACTTCAGAGTGGAAATCAGAATCAACAGGTATTTCTCTTTCAATGTCTTCTTAGGACTGCTGGAATGAGTAGGGGATGGGGGAAACGCGTAGGCAAACATCCTCTCTAAGAGGTTGCCAGAGCATCCACAGTTACGGCTAGTGGGTCAAGAAAAGATACACCCGAAGGTGCGGGTAGGACCCAGATAAGTACAATCCTCAAGCACCGAACAAAGCAGCTGGGAGCAATCCTGCACCACCCCTAGAAACCTGCACTATGCTCACATAGGGTGCATACATGCGCAGGGCATATATACCTGTGATACCAAATCTGGATGTGATTGTTGTTACGGATGGCATGCGGTGTGTGTTTTGCTGTCTGACTCTCGCTCTCAAAAGTTTGGATGCGTGTAATAATTATTCCTTACACACACCCACACCATACGAACATGGATAGCCAGGCAACACATGAGTTAGATTTTTTTTCTTTATATGCTGCCTGAACCATCAAAACATACATTTATGTGAATTTGTACAAATCAATACATGTCACTACATAGCATACAGATAAAGATATCAATACATAAGAAACTTCAATCATCGGATATCAGCGTATCATATTACATATCTTGATATAACTCGCAGATCTCGCCGGCACCGTCCACAATGTCGCACAAATACAGTCAACACACTTGGTTCCACAGTATCCAAGCCACAGTCTACAACGCTAAAAGAAACAAAGAAGAATAACCAAGGTCCCCACACAGTGAGCACAGCCGTTCGCAAACACAAGCGATGAAGAAGAAACAGGGTCTCCACCCAGCAAGCACAATATATTACGTCGAACTATCAGAAGAAGAACTGCAGATTCACAAGGCACAGTAATCCACAGAAGAAGAACCGCAGATTCACGGTAAACCATAGAAGAACTGCAGATTCACAAGGCACAGCAATCAATAGAAGAAGAACCGCAGATTCACAAAGCACAGTAATCCATAGCATAAGAACCGCAGATTCACAAAGCACAGTAAACAATATTGAATCCCTGGCGAACACGATTTCAGCAAAGTTCCATAGAACACAATAAACTTCGACGTATTGTTGATCTAAAACAAATATTAACTTCTCTGTGTATTGATATTACAGTGTTCACATCAATAAATTCAGCCCACCGACACACATGTGGTGGTACAATTAGAGCACATAAATATTCTTGCAGGAGTTTTAAGTCACTCTCGGCGACACATCATTCACAACATTTTTATAACAAATAAATTTCCTGGTACATATTTCGCTGGTACCGTCATCAGAAGTATCGCACATACACAATGAACTTCGACGCACTACTGACTTGAAAGTCAGCCTCTCCACATAGTATCACTACGGAGAAAACGACGATTAAAACAAAATAAAGTAGGCTGGACACCAAAGCCTCGGCCGTTAGTTCTTGCTCTCTTTTTTTCGTCAAATATTATTATTTTCGTCATGTAGTTACCTATGTCATTTCAAGTTGACGTCATAATTTACGTTGACGTCACAATTGTTCCACCTGGTTTTGAACAAATCCATATGTGGGGTTCCTAGACACTGAAATATATATTGGACAACCCACTTGCTAAACATCCAATCAGAAGGTAACAGCTGACCCTTCCTCGATAGAGTGTCTGCCAAGACATCTTTAAAAATGCCTTGGTCTTAGTCTTAGAAGAAGTGTCTTAAAATCCTTGCGAAATAGGACTGACACTGTTAGATCCTTAGACATCGGGAGTGGGTTCCACCTTGATTCTTCAAGTTTTCTACCACTGTCGAGTTGTCTGGTCGTACTGTGACCAACCTCCCTTTCAAGAGATGGAACCAATGACGAGGAGCTAACAAGATCGCTCGCATCTCTAAAGATTTATGTGATCTGAAATCTGAGTTTCCCAAAGTGCACTGTACTCGAGGTTGTCCAGGAAAAGGAGGGCTCCTACCCAGCATCACTTGCATCTGCACAGACCATGGATGTGAAAGGGAATCTGCAGAGGACCGCCCAAGTCAGCCACTCCAGACTCAGCCATGTCTGAAGGGCCTTGAAGGACAACGGGCCAAGAGGAATAGAGATGTCCCAATTGCTGCAGTTTGGTTCCATCCTCACTCAATGCCCACTCTAAGGGTCAAAGATGAAGATGGCCCAAAGGAATCAGGTCTGAGGCATCTGAAGCCAGATTGATGTAGTCGTACCAACTTAAAATCCACCATGAAGTGCCTCTTCACCAGGAAGGACTACAAGAAGGCATCCTGTCCGCCTTCTTCTTCTTTCTTCTTCTTCTTTGTTTTCTTCTTCTCTTCTTCTTCTTCTTCTTCTAAATCAGAGATTGATCTAAAGATGATGAAACGAAAGAAGGCAGTGACTTTTCCTCACAGGGTCCAGAGTAAATGACTTCTATGGGAGAAACAGAATACAAGTAAATCTCCCTAGCAGAAATATGTTTCATAGAAATACCACTACATGTGAGGTGGGAAAAGACGTCTGAAGACCGAGCATGGACGACAAGCTAATTCCTTGGAACACTTAAGTCAACCTGAAGAGATTTAATGTTCGGCCAACTCGAATTCCTTGGCACAAAAGAAAGGAAGACCACGAAACTGACGAACAAGGAAGTGTGCTCTCCCTAAGTTACCTTTGTCACGAACAGGTTTTTGTCCAGGGGTAATATTCAGGTGGGGAGATTCCTCCTGTTCGTTTTTATTTCCCATCCGACGACAGAAACCCTAGCAATATGTTTTGGGTCCTGTTTTCGTTATTTCTTTTTTCCGGTGCAGCTTTTCCATCATCCTCCCCCCTCTATATGATCTGTTTTCATCATCCTCCCTCCTACCTGTAACTGTCCACGGGTTTCCGCGAGGTCTCGCTGTGTCAGGTCTGACACGCATGCCTCAGTTTTTTTCGGAGATTCTCGTGTCTACTCACCCTAGAATCGAAGCTGATGTTTTTGTCGCGGTGTCGTCCTTTGGCACTTTGCGAAAGTCCAGCCTCGAGTCGAAGACATATCTTCTCCCTGGTAGCATTTTCGGGTTCAGCTGCATTGCTGTTTTGATTTCTTCGTT
>CM065742.1:45233604-45266268 GCA_033310375.1 Conus canariensis
GAGTCTTGTCCTGACAGTCACTATCGATGCCCTGGTGACGTCAATGACTGTCTACCTGTCTATACACGATGTAACGGGATATATGACTGTCTTGATCACCAGGACGAAGAAGGATGTGAGGATCTGAAGTGTCCAGGATTGTTCAGGTGCAGAATGTCAATGATCTGTGTGCACAATGACCATCTGTGTGATGACTGGCCTCACTGTCCAATGCGAGATGATGAATATGTATGTGGTCTGACCAGTCCTGTAGGCTGCTTGTGTCAAGGTCACACATTTCTGTGTTTTGAGTCTTTCTCTACGGCACCTTTCCCTCATCTCCGTTATTTGGATTCAACAGGTACAGGAATGACACTGCTCGATGTGAACAATCATGCTCGTATTTTTAAGTTGATCCTTGCCAAATGTGCGTTAACATTCCTGCCAAAACTAAACATGTTGAATCTAAGGATTCTTGACGTCAGTGGCAACAACTTTCAATATATCAATGTAACTAATTTTCTGTATTCCAAAAATCTTAAAATGTTGTCCTTGTCTGACAATCCTCTAACTTCACTCTGCACAGATCACTCCCAAGGTTTCCAACACGACACACTGACGACAGTGGATCTCTCATACACCTCTCTGATGGTGCTGGAAGCAGAAGTCTTTTCAGTCTTCCCTAATTTGCTCAAACTGAACATAACTTTTACCTCCATCCATACCATCAGTCCTGAAACATTCCAGTCCACACAACATTTGACTGAACTGTATATGGACGGTAGCCATGTGAAAACGTTTTCTCCTGATATATTCAAAGACCTTTCTTATCTTCAAGTTATATCCACACACAATTACAAATTCTGCTGCGATCAAATACTCCCTAGGAGGTCTGAGGAGGTGTCATGCTATGCTCCAGAAGATGAAATTTCATCGTGTAAAGATTTATTGCAGTCGTGGGCGTACCGTGTCTTTTTATGGCTCATTGGCTGGCTCTCATTGACAGGTAATGTTTCCTGTTTCTGCACACGTGTGTTTGCAAAGACAATGACGTCTTCGACAGGCTTTAGTGTGTTTGTCACCAATCTCACGGTGGCTGATTTTCTCATGGGTGTTTACATCGTTATCCTCGGAGCGGCTGATGAACGATTCCGTGGTAGATATCTCTATTATGACGACATATGGAAGAGCAGTATCAGCTGTAAGATAGCTGGGTTTCTGTGCTTGGTGTCCAGTGAAGTGTCAGCTATGGTCATCTGGCTGATCACCTTGGACCGGTTCATGGTTCTTCAGTTTCCCTTCAGCACTTCACGATTTGAGAGAGCCTCAGCAGGAGTGGCATGTCTGTTGAGCTGGTTGTTGGGCTGGGTTCTAGCCTTGATACCACTGCTACCGATGACATCACACTGGGAATTTTATAGTCAGACTGGTATATGTATTCCGCTACCAACAATGAAGCAAAAGTTCAGAGGTCAGTTTTATTCAGTAAGTATCTTAATCATCTTTAACTGTTTTCTCTTTATATTGATTTTCGGAGGTCAAGCCTTTGTTTATTGGTCTATACAGAGTAATGCTTTCAAAATCAACTCAACAAAAGTATCACAGGATATAACAATAGCTCGGCGACTGATCACGGTTGCTATGACAGATTTCTTGTGCTGGTTTCCTGTTGCAGTCTGTGGTATATCGGCTTTGGCAGGTACTCCTATTCCTAGAGAGATAAACGTGGCCCTGGCTATTTTTGTTTTGCCCTTGAATTCTGCAGTAAATCCTTTCGTGTATACGTTCAACACACTGGCAGAAAAGCGAAGAAAATCCAACGAAGCTAAACTCTTGAAGTTTTTGGAATCGCATGCTGACTTATTTGTAAGCAAATAGGTAGAAAATACACTGCAGATTCAGTTTGCTGCATTGAAATGCATTTGAAGAAATCTCTAAACCATACCTGCAGTTGTAAAAACCACCAGCCAAGGTAAAAGAATGTGCGATGGAATTGTGTTATAGACTGAATGCAGTTAAAATAATTTTCTGTGCAATTCTTCAGTTCCTCTCACACGATCCACTTCAAACCTTCCACGGGAGAGGATAGGGTGAACCTTATATAGTCAGATCCCTGTAAAACATACTGTCTGCTGTAGAATATGGTCTAGACGAAAGGTAAGGTGAAAGATGGACCATATAATGACAAACCTCAACAACAAGTAGTTGGTTCTTGCAGCGCTGATGATAGTAACAGTAGGCAGATGACAATTGTAGTTATAGTTAAACAATGAATACCGTTAGGCTCAAATTAATTGAGAGTCATGTTCATTTAGTATAGACATATATGGACCCGGGAATGTCCTGGCGTGAAGAGGTATTCTCATACAGCTGCATGAAAAGCACCATATCAATTCTGCGTTGAGGACAAGCTCGCCTACTTGTGAGTTGTGAGGGTGTGTATTTTGTGACACTGAACCATACCAGATTGGCACGTACTTGAATCATTTCACAACAAGGTTGTTAGTTTCGATTTTCGACCTTTATGCGCTTAACTAGTGCGTGAGATACTAGTTCATTGTTAATGTTTTTAAAGATGAGGATAATATTTTCAGAAGAAATGTATTTTGGAGTTACATTTGTGTACAGAGATTTTTTTTGTTAACATTCTTTTCTTGGAATTAAAAAAGGCATCGATGGTATCAAATATGATATGAAAGTTAAAATTCTACTTACTTACTTATTTACTTAGACTTAGATGCTCCCGCGTCTTGCGATGCATGAGGCAGTCAAGGCACTCCACTGTGCACAATCCTCAGCCAGTTTGGTAGTGTCACTCCATCCTCTGTCAGTGAGTCTGAGGTCTCTCTCCACTGTCTGTCGCCAGCTCATCCTGAGTCGTTCTCTTTTTCCCTGGCCTGCTGGGGTCCATTTAATGGCTTGGTTTGCAGGTCTTGAAGAGAGTAATCTTGACATATGACCCAGCCAGTGGAGGCGCCGCCTGCAGACGATGGTTGACACAGGGAGCTGTTTGGACCTCTCCCTGACGTCATCATTTGGTATAAAGTCTGACCATTTGATACCCAAGGTCTTACGTAGGCACTTGGTATCAAAAGCGTCGAGTTTCTTCTCCTGGGTGGTCTTCAGTTGCCAGGTTTCACAGCCATATTACAGCGTTGAAATCACACTGGAGTTATAAAATTTCAATTTGATACTAAGGGAGAATTTCTTGCTGTTCCATATTTTGTTCAGCTGATTGAATGCTGATGTTGCTTTCCTAATACGACACTTCAGCTCATGGTCGAGGTCATTGGCGTTGTTGATAGAACTGCCTAGTTATGTGAAGTTCTCTACTACTTCCACTTGTTTTTGGTCGATGAGAATGTCTGTTGGCCCTTGGTGTTTACCGGTAAGCATGTTTTTAGTCTTTTTGGCACTGAGAATGAGGCCGATGTCCAGATCTGAAAGGCTGTTTCCTTCTGTCCACTTGTTTCCCTTCCCTTGGGTTGCGTGTTTCAGAACTCAGTCAATAGCAAGTGCAAAGAGGAGAGGGGAGAGGATACAACCTTGCCTTACTCCAGTGACAACTTCAAACCAGTCACTGTAGCCATCTTTCGTCCTGACTCTGCACATGGAGTTTATGTAAATTTACTCAATGGCTGACACAACTTTCTCTGGGATGCCGTAGGTTTTCATGATTTTCCACAATGATGGTCTGTGGACACTGTCAATTGCTTTGGAGAAGTCAATGAAGCTGATGGCTAGGGGTACTTGGTGCTCTCTATACTTCTCGATAATCTGTCTTAGAGTGAGGATCTGTTCCACACAGGATCGTTTCAGGTGGAAGCCTGCTTGTTGTACCCTGAGCTCATTGTCCACAACGTCACGCAGTCGGTTGAGGATGACCTGGCAGTACACTTTCCCTGGTGTAGAGTAACTCCTCTCCAGTTGTCGCACTCTGAGAGGTTGCCCTTTTTTTGGAATACAGATGACTTCACCATTCTTCCAGGTCTTGAATTCTGCACAGGTAGCCAAATAAAGAGGAGTGGAGAGTAGCTATAGATTTAGAAGAAAACAAATGTATACATTAAGATAGTTTGATATGCTCAAGGGAAATATCAGGAATGTATTGTCTAATGCTGTTACACTGGGGAGTCTATTCATTTGAGTACTTGCATTATGTGTGCTGTGGGCATGATGACTCACAAAAGACAGACAAACAGACTGTCACAGGACTGGTGAAGAGCTAACAGGTTTAGGATTTGTATGGCCTGCCTGTTTAAAGAAAGTTGAACGCTGGGCAAGGGAGCTGA
The DNA here is from genome assembly GCA_033310375.1 of Conus canariensis. Lineage (NCBI taxonomy): Eukaryota > Metazoa > Mollusca > Gastropoda > Neogastropoda > Conidae > Conus > Conus canariensis. Next base: position 45,237,876 of record CM065742.1, read on the forward strand.
CCCAACTGATAACTCTTATTTTGTATACTCAGGCAGAGTTTTCCTAACACAGACATGTTCCCAACAATGTCTAGTAGGTTAGTAATTTGTTCACACTGTGACACAGAGACACAGGCCAGAGCACACAATTAGTTGATCAATGTGCGTTCACAATGACTTCAAGTGAATATGCTAACCAGGGCCAATTTAACTTGTCGCCAACAGTTAAGCAAGTGGGCATGTAATATCTGGGCATATCTGGGCACAACATAATTCAGGAGGAACATTTTGTTACAGTCTCCATTAGTCACAGACAAGCAATGTCCGAACATAAATGTACAAATCAAATGTACCAAGATGAGGACCACAGAGCTGTCTCTTTAAGGATGTGTAAAAAAATCAAATTTATCATAAAAATTACTCTGTGCTTGGGCGAGAAAAAGTACAGAATATAGGGCCTTTCGAGAAAAATCATGTCCAAAATTAAATTATCACGAAACCACATTTAAGGATGTGTTAAAAGTCAGCCAAAGCACAGTAACAAAAGGCACTGTGACCTTCACATCTGTACAGGTATAGAACAAACAAAGGCATTTCTCAGATAGCTGAGGTAAAGTCATGTCCAAAAGCACAGAGCCATTCCCTGAAGGCTGTGTAACACGAAGGGTTAAAAAGGTAGCATAAAAGCAAAACCCATGGCTGCTATTATCTCTTTAAACCTCCTGGAAGTGCCCTTTCGCATTTAATCGTAAGCCCAACAGTTGGCAATAAGATTTAAAGACTGACCAGGCACTACTAGGGCTGCACACACAAGTTTTACTCTTGATGGCCTTCTTGCTGCTTCATGGGGTCGCGCTGGAGTAAGTCCTGAGTGAGCCCACACATGGCTTTTAACAGTAACTGTGAAACGTCTTTTCTACGCCACAGCCCTCAAGGCCTATAGTTACCATTGTCTTAGTGGCCTGTTCCAAAACAGAAGCCATCTGACTTTATTACAAAAGAAAAAGAAACTTTCTTTAAATCAAAGTTTTGTCTTTATTTGAGTGCTATTCATTTGATATTGTAGCCTATACAAGATGAGAAATCACTTCGGAAAATAGGCCTAGCACTTCACAACTTTACCAAAACAGACAGAGCCGCAGTGTCTTTAATCATACCTGTGACACAGAACCTGCCAAGGGTCGTCATCGTCTTTCAGCCTCCTGAACGACATGAGTTATCAGTAACCGCATTATTCCGCCAGAGGGCGAGACTGGTGGATGGAGCCCAGACTTCATGTGCCCTGATTTCCTCTTTAGGGACAGAAGTTTATGGTCAAAAGCGAAAGCCTGGCAGATGAACTGTCTAAACCAAGAGATTATTATCTGGGGTCTTACAGCGGCACCAAGTCTCCCACACCATAGGCGCTCATCAGGGGAGTCCGACTCTGTCCTCTGAAGGAGGGCCTTCAGCGCTCTGACAGGACAGATAACCTGCTCCACCTTCCACCTGGTGCCAGACGATGAAGGGGTTAGCGGAGGAAGGTTAAACATCAGAGGCTGTTGTTTGGGCTTGGCGGTTTGGTTGGGAAGTTGGGCACGTGGACAGGGATATCGAGCCATCGTTATGCCATTACAGGGACCGTGTGTTCCTGAAGAGGGCATGAATCCCACTGACCCCGAGAATCCAGGGTGATCAAAAGGCATGTTTTCAGTATTAGATTCCTGACAGAGCATTCGGTGATAGGCTCGAAGTGCCCCGAGGCCACATACTCCAGGACTAAGGAAAGGCTCTAGTTAGGACACTCACTTAGTCAAGGGGAGCCCTGTGCAGCGTACAAAATCAGTTCAGACAAAAAGGGATAGTGGCTAATGTCAATATTTCTGCCCATAAGTCGGAAGGTCTTTGCCATTGCAGATCTGAAATCATCCAGAGTGCTGGCTGTCCTGTCAGATATCTGCAGATAAACCAGTTGAATTCTTGGATGGCGACCTCTGCCGGAGAGACACTAGACTGCAAGCACATTTGGGAACAAAATGTTTCCACTTATTATCATACACCTTCAAAGTCGACTGTCTTTGGCCAGCCATGATCTTCTCCATGCATGATGGCGGAAAACATCTCCACTCAGAGAGATAATGCCGGATGCAAGACTGGTGTGGAGAGAGAGAGATAGAGATGTGGGATCAGCATGCTACCTCCGCGTCAATCGCTGAAAGAGAAGATCTTTCCAAGAGGGGAGAGAGACTGGAACAGTCACCAGGAAATCAGCAGGTTCAGCTATTTGACCACTTCAGAGTGGGTATCAGAATCAACAGGTATTTTTCTCCCAATGTCTTCTTAGGACTGCTGGAATGAGTAGGGGATGGGGGAAACGCGTAGGCAAACATCGTCTCTAAGAGGTTGCCAGAGCATCCACAGTTACGGCTAGTGGGTCAAGAAAAGATACACCCGAAGGTGCGGGTAGGACCCAGTTAAGTACAATCCTCAAGCACCGAACAAAGCAGCTGGGAGCAATCCTGCACCACCCCTAGAAACCTGCACTATGCTCACATAGGGTGCATGTATGCGCAGGGCATATATACCTGTGATACCAAAACTGGATGTGATTGTTGTTACGGATGGCATGCGGTGTGTGTTTTGCTGTCTGACTCTCGCTCTCAAAAGTTTGGATGCGTGTAATAATTATTCCTTACACACACCCACACCATACGAACATGGATAGCCAGGCAACACATGAGTTAGATTTTTTTTCTTTATATGCTGCCTGAACCATCAAAACATACATTTATGTGAATTTGTAAAAATCAATACATGTCACTACATAGCATACAGATAAAGATATCAATACATAAGAAACTTCAATCATCGGATATCAGCGTATCATATTACATATCTTGATATAACTCACAGATATCGCCGGCACCGTCCACAATGTCGCACAAATACAGTCAACACACTTGGTTCCACAGTACCCAAGCCACAGTCTACAACGCTAAAAAAAACAAAGAAGAATAACCAAGGTCCCCACACAGTGAGCACAGCCGTTCGCAAACACAAGCGATGAAGAAGAAACAGGGTCTCCACCCAGCAAGCACAATATATTACGTCGAACTATCAGAAGAAGAACTGCAGATTCACAAGGCACAGTAATCCACAGAAGAAGAACCGCAGATTCACAGTAAACCATAGAAGAACTGCAGATTCACAAGGCACAGCAATCAATAGAAGAAGAACCGCAGATTCACAAAGCACAGTAACCCATAGCATAAGAACCGCAGATTCACAAAGCACAGTAAACAATATTGAATCCCTGGCGAACACGATTTCAGCAAAGTTCCATAGAACACAATAAACTTCGACGTATTGTTGATCTAAAACAAATATTAACTTCTCTGTGTATTGATATTACAGTGTTCACATCAATAAATTCAGCCCACCGACACACATGTGGTGGTACAATTAGAGCACATAAATATTCTTGCAGGAGTTTTAAGTCACTCTCGGCGACACATCATTCACAACATTTTTATAACAAATAAATTTCCTGGTACATATTTCGCTGGTACCGTCATCAGAAGTATCGCACATACACAATGAACTTCGACGCACTACTGACTTGAAAGTCAGCCTCTCCACATAGTATCACTACGGAGAAAACGACGATTAAAACAAAATAAAGTAGACTGGACACCAAAGCCTCGGCCGTTAGTTCTTGCTCTCTTTTTTCGTCAAATATTATTATTTTCGTCATGTAGTTACCTATGTCATTTCAAGTTGACGTCATAATTTACGTTAACGTCACAATACTTCCCCTCCTCAAGAAAAAAACAATGACCGAATTGTTTTTTTTGGAAAAAGAAGTAAACAAACAGCAGAATACACAAACCCAGAAATCACATTCACTCGACGGAAAACGAAGCCACTCACGGCTCACAGAAAAGCACAAGTTGTCCCAACGAACTCTGAAGCCCTTTGACATGCTAGCTTGTTGCTGACCTCACGGACAACCTCTCCATACCCACACGGGTAGAGACGGCGGCTGGGCATGGGCTGCACCCCACACCCGGATGGCAATGCACATACGATGTCCACTGACCACTCGGTCAGCCTCTCCATACCCACACAGGGTAGAGACCACACATGTCTACTGACCACTCGGTCAGCCTCTCCATACCCCCATGGGGTAGAGACAATGGCTAAACATTCCCGCTCAATAGTATTGTACGCCTTCTCACGATTCAGCAACTTTCGACAAGCAAACACGACTGGGTGAAGAACATCATCATTCTCCTGGAGCGATATAGCACCCAGATCAACAGAACTAGCATCAGTCCTGAACACAAAAGGATTACCCAATCTAGGTAACAACACACAGGAGCAGAAGACAAGATTCACTGAATCTTCCTCAAAGCTTCAGCACACTCAGGAGTCCAAGAAATAGACATGAAATCAATGCAGAAACGACACGTACAATCTTTCTTCCTGACGAACACAACTGGAGATGCATACGGACTATTCGATGGCTCAATGATACCAAGATCCAACATGATACCAATCTCTCTCTCAACAACCTCTTTCGCAGAAAAGGGGATTTCATAACATTTCTTTCTAACAGGGACATCTGTTGTAAGAGGGATCTGTAATAGTACATCACCTGAGAAAGAACCTGGTTTGGGGGTCAAAATGTCCTGAAAATCATCAAAGATTACACGCAACTCCCTGGTACTTTTGTCAGACAAAGTACAATCAAACTGTACAGAACGAACATCTTCATCTGGCATAGAAGATGCCATCAGAACAGTTAAAGTGGGAATGGGTAAAGCGTCATCACAGTCCTGGACGACACCAACTGTACAAACCACTTCACGAACAGTACAAACAGACTCTGGAGAGAGATCCACAAAAAGACTAACTCCTGGAGAACACTCAAGAGAAACCTGTTCCTGCTCACAAGCCAAAGGTGCTATCTCTGACCCAGGCACTGAAGTACCTTGTGGAAGAACAACTGTCGGTACAACAACAGAAGTAGACACAGCAGACACATCAGAAGACGTTAACTGAAAGCAAGACTTCAATGACTCATCCTTCTGTTCCTGAACAAGATCAGAACAGGAAATGTTCAGATCACAGGAATCTGAAACAAAGGCTTTTTGTCCACAACATGTTTATATCTAGCCCTCGCAATGGCGGCTAAAGAGAAAGGTTCACCAGATACATCACTAAACTCACCGCTCACAGAAACTCCAGGTACATTACCCACAATGAGATCTGCGACAGGGCTATCCAAGACACAACAAGTCAAATCACCCACAAAATAAGGACAACTGACTGAAACTGTAGCCAGTGGAAACTCATCCACACGACCACCAAAAGAAACACACTTCACTGTGGTTCCTAACATCTGACTGTCAGAAACTAACCCTTTGCGAACGCCACAAATGGTAGCACCAGTATCACGCAGAACAGAACTCGAAGTGCCATTCACAGAACCAGACTCCAAACGTAATTTGCCTGTGAACTCACCAGCTGCTAGACAAGCAAAAGGAGTATCAAGAACAGAGCAACAAGCAATGGACTGTTTGCTGTCCGCTGAGTTCTTGACAACAGTGGAGTTACTAACTACAAAAGGACATTCATCTGGGTGGATTAAGGTTACAAATTCTACGGGGGTTTCTACCTGACTTCCATGGACACCTAGCAGCTACATGTCCTGTCGTTTTACACAAAAAACACACAACACTTGCAAACAGATCAGAAGCACTTTCTGAGGAACTCTTACTGCCAGAGGTATGACGGGCGCCACGACCACGATAACGGCTACCGCCAAAGTTATTTCCACGACCAGCTGAGTAACCAGAGCTCTGATGACCACAATAACAGCTACCACTGAAGTTACTTCCACAATCATCCGAGGAACCAGAGTAGTGGCCACTGTTTTGAAAAGTAGAGTATCTGTTTCCTCTGTCAGACTGACCACAGTATGGAGTTCTATCAGACTGACTGGGATATGGATTTCTATCAAACTGACCAGGAGTTTTGTACCCAACAGAAGCAAAAATGTTTACATCAGCTTTCTTAGAAAGCACCTTAGTGGGATGAGCATGTCTGTATGACTCTGCAGACTTGATCATTTCATCAAAAGTTTTCACATCTTTTTCACACAAAAAAGTAGCCAAGTCCTTAGAGACACACTCCAAAAACTGCTCACGCAAGATAAGATCCACCAGACCTTCAGAAGACTTATCATTTTTTGACAAAGAGACCCAACGGTCAAACAAACGTCTAAGTTCAACTGCAAAGGTCTCGAAACGTTCATCTGAGCTAGGTTTAGCCTCACGGAAACGCTTACGAAAACCATCTGGAGTACATTGAAATTTTTTCAGCAAGCTCTCTTTCAAAAGCTCGTAAGACACAACATTATTTTCAGCGAGACTGTGATAGAGAGTTAAAACGGAACCCTCAAGTAGTGCAGACAGGTATGTAACCCACAAACTCTCAGACCATCCTAAGGACCGAGCATGGGTTTCAAAACGAAACAAGTAACTGTCTATATCATCAGTTCTTTCCTTGAAAGGGGGCAACTTAGGAAAAGTAGGACGAGGGGCGTTAAACCTGGGAAAACCAGAACCCTGACTCTCACTGTCCTGTCCTGAGACCGCACTCTGCTGAGAAGTTATTTGTAACTCTATTCTTTTAGTTTCCTCTATCTCTCTTTGCTGAATTCTTTTAGTTTCCTCTTTCTCTTGCATTCTTTTTGTTTCCTCTTCCTCTTGCATTCTTTTTGTTTCCTCTTGCATTCTTTTTGTTTCCTCTTGTATTTGTATTTGCTCTCTTTTAGTTATCTCTTCTTCCTGCATTCTTTTCATTTTGATTCTTTCCTCTCTTTCCATATCTTGAGCAATGCATTTATCCACATAGGCCAACAGATCTTCTCCCTCCAGACCACATATTTTATCTCGTTGTAAATATTTAGCGAAAACTTTGTCCTCGTCCATAGAGGACACAACAGGACTTTCTCTATAATTTAAGCTCTTTGTCCAAAGAAAATATGGAAAATACAAACTTGTCAAAGCCAAAAGGGAAACACCACTGTGCATCAAATAAATAATTGATTCAAAGAGACAAAAAAATTAGAAATCCCCTTATAAAGACTAAGTATTATGAATCCCAAAAAAAAGATTAAGACAAACATTGAAACGAGATTTCAGATGACTAAGTATTATCAAACCCAACCAGCAAAAAGATAGAGATAAACAATGAAACAGGATTTCAGGGATATGGGGGGAAAGAAAAACACAATCGGTAATCAATGCCAAATTTTCAGCAACAAGTATAAATCAAGCAATGACATGAGAGTAATAACGAATATAATCAATGTATTGTTGTTGTTATTTTATTTATTTATTTTTTTTAACACACTAAAGCATTCAAAATGAAACAACTAATAACTTTTTTTAACTGGTTCAGGGCAGCCACTCACACACTCATTCATTCAAGAGAAAAGAACCCTAAGAATGCTGAAGAAGCAACACAATCCCCAAGTAAATATAGAAACAGAAATAATCAAAGAGATAACTGAAGATAATGAAAATAAAGCCCACAAAGGAAGGAAGAACTAGGAACTAGGCCCTCGTATCTCTAGAAACTATACAGAAGGAGATACCCTGTTACGCTGGAGACGGGAAAGAAAGTAGACAAAAACAGTCATAAAACAAAACAATACAACACAACTCAATTGTTCAAAAGAAAAGTCTGTGAACGTGTCCTATTACTTCTAATTGGGCAATTATAGGTGTACAAAAACAAATCCTACCACTAAGGCGATTTTTAATTCAATAGCAAAAGAAATTTAACTACGGGGTCACCAGATGGTACGGATGGTGTGCGGTGCGTGTTTTGCTGTCTGACTCTCGCTCTCAAAAGTTTGGATGCGTATAATAATTATTCCCTATGCATACCCACACCAAACGCACATGGATAGCCAGGCAACACACGAGTTAGATTTTTTTTCTTTATAATTATGCTGCCTGAACCATCAAACATACATTCATGTGAATTGGTACAAATCAATACATGTCATTCCATAGCATATAGATCAAGATATCAATACATAGGAACTTCAATCATCAGATATCAGCATATTATATTACATATCTTGATATCACTCACAGATCTCGCCGGCGCCGTCCACAGTGTCTCACATATGCAGTCAACACACTCGGTTCCACAGTACCCAAGCCATAGTCTACAACACTAAAAGAAGACAAATAAGGATAACCAAGGTCTCCAGAGAACTATAAAATAGGCATTCTGGCTCACCCGGCTCCGCTGTTGCTCCGCCGGCTTACCCAGAATGCCTATTTTATAGTTCTCTAATAGTAAACACTTTACAAACATACATAATGTGTAGGATTGTCTGTTTTTAACACTAATTTAGAAAACTTTTCAGATTTTATTTTTGCTTAATCCTTAGTTTTTCTTGATCACGCATACATTCATCAAATGTGAAATAAATTTCTGCAAAACTCTTCGCATCTGGCCGCATTATTGATCACCTCTGGATCTCACTTGAGACCCTATGGCGCCCTAGGGCCCCAAGCCAGACCCAGAGGGTCACATATAACACGGCCAGATGTGAAGGGTTTTGAGAATATGCCTCCTACAGTAGTATACTTTTATACTTGTTTGCCTGCTTTCTATTTGTCTAATTTGGGCAATCCCCTCACCCCCATTTTAGTGGTCCTTCCCATAGGTTTACGGGCGTTCATAGCCGCGCCAGTGACCATATTCTGGGTTTACGGGCGTTCATAGCCGCGCCAGTGACCCAATACGAAAGTGGGAAGGATCACTTGAGGGCAGGGAAGAGGGCAAATTTAGACTTTTCAATGCCATGACAACCAAGTATTTAAAACTACTGCAGGCATATCCCCAATGTTGTTATCTTCAAGATTTATATATATACTGTACACAAACAAACGCTTTACAATTACATGGTGTCTACTTGCCTAGAGTAAAGTTGTTTTTTATTTTGTTAAAACAACACCAAAAGCTAATTAACAAAGTGCATCTTACCTTACTTTTTAGTCACTACTTTTTAATAAAATTTATTTTAAATACTTTATTAGATTGAATATAAAAATGCTGCTTTTAATACATAAAATTGGGAAAAGATTATTTTGGGGTGGAGAATTTAGCCGCCTAAATTTATACAATGCCGCGTGACGGCTAACGCCTGCACTAAACGACGCCGGTGGGGAATTTAGCCGTCTAAATTTATACAATGCTGCGTGGCGGCCTGCAGTAAACGACGCCCCGACTCCGTTATGTGTAACTTGACACGAACCAGGAAACAGTGCGACGCTTTGACTCGGCAATTATGCAGTTGGGTAAGCCGTGGCCAGACATGTCTGACCTAGATACTACATAAAGGCAGCAAACCCTTCAGAAGTGAAGAGGAGTTGTCTCCCCAGAAAAGAATGTAACAATTAATTGTGTTTTATGAAAAAAAATCGTCATTAAGTCGTTCTAGGTTCTTATTCAAGTCGGCATCACGTTCTTATTCAAGTTCTTATTTAAGTTCTTAACAAGTTTTTATTCAAGTTCTTATTTAAGTTCTTAACAAGTCAACATCAAGTTCTTAACAAGTCATCATCAAGTTCTTAACAAGTTCTTTTTTCAAGTACTTATTCAAGTACTTATTTAAGTTCTTAACAAGTCGTCATCAAGTCGTCATTAAGTTCTTATCAAGTCGTCATTAAGTTCTTATCAAGTCGTCATCAAGTTCTTATCAAGTTCTTATTTAAGTTTTCATCAAGTCGTCATCAAGTCGTTATCAAGTTCTTATTCAAGTCACTTATAATTATTTATTAAGTTCTTGAAATATTACTGCATATCAAATGGATCAAAATGAGATTTTGTTGTTGGCAGTTCTGGCATGCTTTTTTGTTCGGCTTCTGTATTTAGTGGCTGAGATTTTTTGGACTGCTTTGGTTTTTGCTGGCGTTGTTTATATATTTTATAACCGTAATAACCACCCCCAGCAGCAATGACGCCAAAAATGACAACTGTTTTAAATTCAATATTCCATGACGACTTTGGTGTTGTAGGCAACCCTGTTGTTGTAGGTCTTGAATCAACTTGTTCTTGTGTATTTACAGCTGGCATTGAAACAACTGGCTGTGGCAACACTGTTGGCGTTGGCGGTGTTATGTTTTCATTATGAGTTACATTCTGTGCTCGGAACATTATTTTTTTTTTTGTTTGTTCCACTCTGCTAATTTTTTTCCTGCTGCAACACGCCCAGGATGAGGAGGCTTTTTACTAGTCACTTTCTCCATCAGTATTTTCTGATTCTGATTCTGCTGATTTTCTGGCTCGGTCATTTTGAAGGGAAACAAAATCTATATGATTAAAAGTAATTAATCCCATGATTAATGGCGATAACAATGTTCCAAATCTGTAATATAGATCACATCCTAGAGACTCTAATGTCTTTGTTAAAACTGGATCCTGTGTTAAATCATACATAAAATCTTGTTCAGAATCAATGGGAGCAAATCTACTAACTAGTTTAGTGTACAAACTAAGAACCGTTTGCCCAACACTTTTTACCATTCTTGACCCCAGTTGCGCTTCATACCTGTTGTGATACTTTACAATGTCTTGTGGCGACATTTGTTGAATCTGTTCTATGCTGAATTCATTTCCAAGGTACTGTTTTGTTTTTCCACATGCTGCTAAAGAATACAGCCCTTCCTTTTTGCGCATAATAGCTTGGTCATCAACTTGATCATTTGTAATCATAAGTTCAGGAAGTAAATCATCGCAGTTCATGTTTTATTAATAATAATAAATATTATTTTATTTTTAAAAAATGAGCACCAAAAAAACTGTTGCTAACCTCGTATACCATTCTGCTGTTATTGGAGGTCTAAGTGTAGGATACACAATGCTTGGTAAAAGCTTGTTAAGAATAAAACCAGCAGATCTTGGCAAACTAGACTTTGAAGACTCAGCAAAGCTGATTGCTGTTATTACAGCTTCATTTGCTACGAAAGATTTTTTAGTTAAGCAAGGAATAATTCCAGACAGTATCAATATGTAAAATTTAAAAAAATACATTTATAAAAATGGCTTCACTCGTAATGATGATTGGTGGCGCTGTGGTTAATGCGCTTGCTTTTAGCGGAAGTAATTACGCATTTAGTAAACTACGAGATGACGGCGAGAGAAAAAGACATAACAAAGCTATGGAGCAACTAGCTGCAGCACAAGCCGCGTATGAAAAGCAGAGAATTGAGCAGTTAGATTTTATTAACGATGAACTGAAAAAACAGGGACATGCAGCTTACACATTTAAAGATGTTGATCAAGCAATAAAAGAATATTATCTTGTAACAGGCAAGCCAATCGAGACATTGCCTCCACCAAAATTCAGCGATTTTTATCAACCATCAGAAAAACAAAAGATGCAAGAAATATTGTTTATTGCCTTTGGCATGACCGTTGTGTATTTTGTTGTGCATAATATTGGCTGAATAAAAATGAACAAAATCTATTATTCACCAAAAGGATATTGGAAGGGAATAACAGCAATTAAAAAGCTAAGCCAAGCAGCTGGAGTCAGTGAACAAACAGCAAAGGAATGGTTATCTAAACAAGCGATTTGGCAAATTTATTTACCAGCGCCTAAACGAATACAAAGACCACACTTTGTGAATACAATACCGAACGACACCCATCAAATGGATCTTCTATATTTACCCCATGATACGATTAGACGAAAAAGATTTAAGTACGCACTTACAGTCATTGACATAGCTTCAAGATACAAAGATGCTGAACCATTAACACAAAAGAGTGCTTCTGCTGTTGCTGTCGCTATACAACTGATATATCAACGAGGACCCTTAACTTATCCTCGCATGATTCAAGTCGATGATGGAAAAGAATTTAAAGGTCAAGTGAATCAATTATTGTTAAAACATAGAGTTACCATTAAAAGAGGCATTCCGGGTGTTCACAGATCACAGGGTTTGGTTGAAAACTTTAACAAACAGTTATCTGAAAGACTTTTCTCCTACCAGTATCACAGAGAGCTGATTGACAATTCTCGCAACACAGAATGGGTTAGAAGACTGCCCTCAGTTCTACGTGCAATGAATAATGAAGAATTTAAAGGTCTAAAACCAGTACAAGCAATCAAAAAACAAAAAATAAATGTTGTTGAAGGAGACGCCAGTTCATCAAGCAAACTATTACCATTTGGTTTGAAAGTAAGGTACCTTTATTTACCGGGAGAAGCAGAAGGGGACACTCGCATCAGGGCAACCGATCCAGTTTGGAGTGTTGACTCATATGAAATAAAAAGAATTGTAAAGATGAATCCGCCCGTGTATTATTTACGAGAAACTGACACAACAAAACGACCAGCCCCCCGAAGATCTTTTGTGAAAGAAGAACTGCAAATAATCCCGCCAGACACAGTTCCGCTTAATTAATTTACGTAAATATATTTGAGTTTAAAATGGAAGCTCAAAAGGAAGAAATCTTACATGAAACTAAAATGATGATAAAAAAGAGACCTTAGAATTAATACAAGAATCATATGATACGTGTTCAGCTATTAAGGAAACAATTAAGTGGATTCATCGGTACATGGCAACGCATCCTGATCGCCTACGCCCAAAATCCCAAATTTTGATTATCAAAATATGGGATAAAGAATATCTTGAAAAAATAAAAAAAATTCGTGCACATCAAGCAAACATGAGAAAAATTTTGTCTGAATTGGATATTGATATGATTGAGCTTCTAGATAAATTTGAGGAAAAATATAAACCCGCGGATGAAGAAGGTATGTAATTATGCTGTTTTCCAATGCCCGATTGCATATGAAAACTCTGGATTAACAAACACACGTTTTGTGTTTGTTCTATCTAATGACTTCTTTGTTACAACAGTTGTGTTGATCTCATGTAGATTAGATCGTAGTTTTACGTTGTCATGATGAAAAGTCTTATTGTCAAACAATGCTTTTTTATAGTTGTCATGGGATATGCTTGATTGCACAACACTACGAGATATTCCCTTTGCTTTTTTAACAACTTTTTTTTGGCTTGAAAGACTGTACATTTTCGACCTTAAACCAATAAACTCCTTGATCACACCTCCAGATAATTCATCCTTCATCTTACCTAAAACCTTCTTATTAATAGTTGAATGCAAAGGTGAATCTTTAGGGTAATCAGATGTGTCGTACCATCCCGCATGCCCTTTAGCTACTTCTAATTCTATGTCTTTATAGATATCTTCAGTAGGGATGTCGATTACAAAGGAATCTGTATCTGTGTAAAGTACTTTGGACTCAGGATACAAGGGTTTAAAGTAGTCGTAAAGAAATTCTAACATCAAAAGCTTCGACAGCTCTAAAACAGTAAACCCAATAAAAACGGGCTTATCCAATTTGACTTTCTTTTTTTTCATCATTATGCCAAAAAGCTGATCATGAAATCTTCTGAAGTCCTGATAATTAGGTTTTGAAGTTAGCTTAATTGCATCGTTCTCTCTGGTGACCAATCTAACATCTTTACGCTTGTACGGATTCTCCATAGTCTTTCCAAAACAGCTGTTGTTCATCAACTTGAAAAAGTCTTTTTCTGAAGCATCTGTGGATTTAGTTCTGAGATCAGTGTTCTTCATTATACGATGAACAGCTGTCAACTTCAAACCATGTCTTAAATAAAATTGTAGAAGCCTGTAATGGCAGACATAATTTTTTTTGCCTCGAAGATTAGGCACAAGTTTAGGTGGTTCTGTTTTTGCCATCTTTAGACTTTCTGCTGCTAATGGATAGTCATTATGCAGGTCATGGAGTTTCTGAGGATATTCTAAGTCAACTTCTAGAATGTATCCACACTGTTGATCTGGCGTCAAACTGCCCAACCACTTTAATGCTTTTTGAATATTATCCGTATCACCGTCTGTGTACATTTTAAAGTTGCGTAATGGAAGTGATTGTGCCATTGCCCATCCATACAGATTGTTTGCATCTAAATACATGAGATAGTTAGACCTTTTACTTGGATCATAGTCGTCCAAGTATTTGTTGTTTGCTTTACAGTAATGGTGCGACGCCATACTAATTCCTCCACGCAATCCGTTTTCAATCATCTGAAGCATTGGCAGGTTAGACAATAAATCAATTTGTACTCCAGTAAATTTTAAGAAAGCGTCCCAGCTCATCCCGGGCGCAGAAATGTAATGCGCGGGATCCAGGCTGTAATGTTTCATGCAGGTCTTCCTATAATTTTCAAAGACGTCCGCCAACAAACAGGTATCCGCCATTAAATAGGAATCATGATAGTCTCCCATCGTTTTACACTCTAACTTCTGCCACGCATCTTGAGCATGCTGGTAATCAGAATCACTGATGTCCTTTCCTCTAAGACTAGAAAAGAACGCGCCTTTAGGCGGAAGTGTATCTTCGTCAAACCTTTGCCAACTGTTCATGTACTCATAAGGGTAAACGCCCTTTCTAACAAGAGTTGGGTCAAAATATTCTTCTGTTATTGGGCAGGACTTTAAGGACATAGCCAGTGACTCTAATGAACCCATCATGTGTTGCATAGAGTCGTAGAAAGACATGTTATTTAAAGTGAAACACATGTACTTTTCTGATGACTGTGCAATGCATGACACCCTGAAGTCGCTGGTTACTGCTTGCATTATAAGGTGAGAGTCGTAACCTCGCAAGTTGTGAAAGAATATAGGCAGCTTCCATGTCTTTGGTTCAAACTTTAGTTGAAGATTGCATTTACTGTGTGCTGCTCCTCTAAACTTTCCACTAATGTGATCATGGTCTCTTACTGTTGGATTCTCTGCGTCTGGGGAGAGGTCTAAACCACAAATCCAACAGTGAGTGGCTGAGTCATACTGTTGTTGGTCTTCAGGCGTCATTATGATTTCAGATAAATTCAGATTATTAGAACAGGCATTACGCACTTGCAGCATGCGTTTTAAGAAGTATTTTGCAGCATTTGGTCCTCTGTATAATTCTGGCTTTGAATGGGCGCCATCCGACCTAACAATGATGAAGGCAAATGAGCAAATCTGATGATTACTCATTAAGACTGTTTTAGGAAGTTTCTGTAGGGTTGGTCCTTCATAAGGAACAATGAGTGATTCGAAGTCTGCGTAAACAACATATGGACTAGTTTGCAACCGTTTCCAGTTCTTAAAACTAACTTTACTGCCTTCTCCGGGCGTAATTAGTTCTGTATCACAGTCAACTGGGCTGATACAATGTTTTATATGTTCGCTCGCTGCTTTAACAGATGGAATTCTTGTTAAACATTTTCTACAGAATTCTTGTTTGCTATGTTGTTTTGTAGTATGCACCAATAATCTACTCATTGTTCGTATCAATGTGTAATGCGGTAGCCCTGTTGGTGAAAACATCAGTAGTAAGTCAACATGATTTTTGTCTGGTTCGTCAATCGTTGGACTGTTCTTGGACACTTTAATCGGCTGTAGATTTGTTTCCTCATCCCATATGTATATATTAACAGTTATTGGTTTGTTTTGTTCTTCAAACTGATCAATCTGATTTACACTAACAGGAAAGGATATTCCTCTAAAGTTAAGATCATTGATGTAAGGTTCATAGTTAGACACTCTCTCTGCGTTTTTGCGGACAGGATGCAGCCTAGCAAGAACGCACCACATGAAACATTTGTTGTCTGTATTCTTTATGTTTAGAACTGCTCGTTTTGCAACTAATGATGGAGGTAGTGGAATGTAAGCCTTGCCAACAATCGGCTCATACTTAGCCTGTTTTAATCTGATCTCTAAGACTTTACCCTCTGACCAGCCAGAGCCTCTCATTTTGGCTTCTTCAGCGGCCACATCAAACTGTGTAAGCAGCTGGTCTGCCCAACCAGGTGTTAAGTCATTAGAGGAAAGAATAGTCTGCTGTTTAGTTGAGTCCCAGACTTCTAGATTTTCTTCATTTATTGTTATATAGTCGATTAAAACAACTAACCTTACTTTAACTGGAGGGTTTATTGTTAGTTTACTTGGAACTTGAGAAATAGCGTGTACAACGCTTTCCCGCACGTTTTTTGGATTAATAACTTCTAAATCAATCTCATTTAGTGCTCTTGACAAATGCTCTTTCTCGAGCATTGCTTCAAACAATTCATCTGAACCTTCATATATCTTATCCATGCTGAGTTTCTTTTCTAACTCAAAATATTTATTTAAATTAAAAAAAAAATACTTAATCAGAATCAATATCAACGGTCTTTTTGTGCTTGGACTCATAAACTAAAGTATAAACGCCCTTTGGGGTTGTTAATGTGAGCTGTTTAGAACAGAGTTTAATGTCTCGTTTACTTTCTTTAAACATTCCTTTTTTATCTGGTCGGTGTCTGGCTGTTGAGAAAAAGTTGCCCGTGCCTTTCTTTGAAGATCAAACTTTTGTCTTTTGTAGTCCTCAAAATCAGCCTGTAGGCGACTAAATTCTTCATCCGTGATGTTCGAGTCGACAAGTGCTTTATCAATTATCAGTTTGAAGGAACTAAGTTTAGCTGTTATTAGTTGAACCATAGCTGTGTGCTTTTGGAGTTTAGCTTTTATTTTTTTGCTGACAGCACTTACAGCCAATGAACACAGGCCAAGAGTTAAAGACAAACCACCTAGAGGTAAAGCTGCCGGTGCACCTACGCCTGTTGCTAAGAGACCTACACTTGTTCCTGCTGATAGAGCACTAGTGATCGATGCTCCAGTATTAACATATGTAACAGCATTAAAGGCAGCAGAATACCTTCGTTTGGTTTTACTGTATTTTGAAAGGTCCTGCTCTAGTTGGGTTTGCATTTGTGTTATGTTTGTTAATCTGAAAGTTTTTATGTCTACAGCAACAGAGTTCTCTTCTTTGGGCACTTTTGGATAAACCTGAACAGACATGCTTTTTTTTTAAAATAAAAATAATTTAGTATTGGATATCTTTTAATCTGTTATCTTGAATATTCAGCTGCGCATCATATATTAAAAACAAATGTACATTAAGTGGTTTATCACTCTCTTTTTCTTTATCAATTTGAATGTTTATTACGTCTTTAACTGTTCTCCCACTCCCATGCAACTGATTATCCTCTGTTGACCTTAGGTCAATCCATAAACCGTATTTCGTTGTTAAATATTCATCAAGTCTAACACTGTGAAGGTGTAGATCTTTAGACACAAGGTCTACTGTTGGATTTCTACACCTCTCGCCTCCAAACAATTTTCTTATTTCATCAAAATGATGATAAGGTTTAAGCCCGCTACCGTAGACTTGGTTAGGACTACCCTCAATTGAACATTGTACTTTCGTTATTTTAGGATTGATAAACTTTTCACTTTGTCTTTGGTATGGTTCTTTATCATCTTCACACAGCAATAAAATACCTTTAAGTGATCGTGCTGCGGCGCTAAAACTAAAATTCCATATAGTGTCTGCTCTGCTTTTAGGATATTTTGAATGATGAATCACTCTTTCGTAATATATTGCTAATTTTGACTGATATTGTTGCTCAATCAGCCTTGCTAAGTTAGGGTTGCTAACAATGTCAAACTCTAACGAGATGTCGAAAATGCTGTACTTGGAATCAGTGTCTGTAGATTTAATGACACGTTTGTATTCATTAAAAGTTAGTTCATATGACAATCTGTCTTTTAATGCTCCTTGAAAGTATGGCGCATGCGCTTTTAACAACTCAAAATCTAAGGGTATGGAAAAGCGATTTCCATAAGCAAAACTTACAGCTTCATACTTGTTGCCGGCTTTAGCATCTTCGGCGTCTATTCTGTGTTTTAGTGCTTCGTTATTTTCGATTCCTTGAAACGCAAGATCGGCCCTTTCATTCGCGGTTAGCCATAGATCAGAATAGATTAGAAATATGTCTGCATTGTGTAAAGAAAATATTTCTTGCCCCTCAAGTTTTATAGAAATTTTCTTAACGATTGCCCGTCCCAGATTCTGTACAACTGTCCTGTTTGCGTCTGTTGCTGAATCAAGTTCTATTTTGAAAGTAAGCCGTGCAGATCCCGGCACAATCACTTCATCTGCTCCTAGGTCTGGAAATTTAACAGTAAGAATTTGATCTGAATCAATAGTAGATGGATTATTTGGAACAATAATATTCTGTTTATTTCCCTTCACGCCAAAGGGCTCTTTCAGTCTTCTATGCGGGTCAAGAATCGAGCCATATGCTTGTGACATTTTTTTTTATAAAACAAAATAAAAAGTTAATTATTTAAAAACATGGCAGGCATTGAAGGTGAAGAAGATTATGATGTTTTTGATCCTGGAGACGACATGAGTGAAATGACTCCTTTGACACATCCATTGCCCTCATTGCAGCGTGAATTAACACAAAGTAAGGTCAAATCATTTTACGAAAGTTTAGGCCAAGAACCTCCCGAATTTATAGACCCTAATGATTTTGAAACAAAAGATGGCCATTTGTTTTTTAAAAACGAGCAAGGACAACCTGTTCAGCTTACAACTAAACCAGACTCATCAAAGTTTTTAGCAAAGACTACAATTAGACAAAGGCTCAGTGTGAGCGATCAAAATCGCCTTGGCATTGCTAAACCGCGAAGATTAGACAGTGAGGCAGTTGCTAAACTTCAAAACACACTACAAGAACTCCCAACAGAAAACCAAATACAAAACATGGAACTTAAAGATTTAAGCCCAACAGCAGACGAAATAATACAAGCAGAAACCAGTTTTTCAGAAGAAACAGCATTAAAAACTATGCACGATCCGCCGCTACCTATGAGAGAAATAACGGCCCTTGATCATGCTTTAAGAAGCATCAGAGGCGAATTAACAAACAATTTAGCAAAACTGGGTGAACTAGATGAGCATATAAAAAGAGAAAAAGAAAAACTAGTTGAGGCTGATGACCACAACTTAGGGTCTGGTGTTAAAGAAAGAATAACCCAAAGACTAAATAATCTTGAACAAGAGAGATCAGCAAGACTAGAAGTGTTGTCTACTAACCGAGAACAATTACGAACTCAAGTGAGCAGAATAAGAGAAACTATCCAAAGAATTTTATATGAAGACACAACACTAGCAGAACGAATAAGAACACTGTTTAGAGAGCAAGGTGTCACATTAGCAAGTGTTATAACAGCCTTAGGATTTGCAATAAGTACACTGGTGTTGGCTATTACAGGCGGCGGTGGGCAAGGGTTAGTGCCTCCGCCACCATCACCACCATCAGATAAATCATGGGTAAAAAAACAACTTGATCATCTTGCAAGTTTATTAAAAAAATTAGCCAGTAAGGCAATAGACTCTTTGCCTGGTATAATAGGAAGAATCGTTAGCTGGCTTTTGTCTGCCGCAAGTAAAGTAGTTGGCTTTATGGCTGAGCACTTATGGGCATTAGTTGTCTTAATAGTTGGGTTACTTTATAGTAAGATAAAGACCAAGTAATCCTAGGGCAGTTAATCCAATAACAAGTGTCGTCTTTTCATATTCATGGTCATTATTTTTTGAGGCCACGGGGATTGGATGGGGTTTTGAGGGGGGTTTGGGGGGCTCGGGGATTGGTGGGGCTTCTTTTTTTATTGCTATTGCTGGCTTAGAATTTATGTCGTTTTTTCCGACCTTCTCTTCTTTACCAGCCACAAGGATTTCATTATTATAGTTTATTATTGTTCCTATCTGAAGTCTGAGGTCAGAAGGCAGCATGCATAAACCAGTGCCGACAGCAAAGTCTACTTTCGATCTTGCGTATTGCAAAACATTTTGGTACCTTTTAATACTTGAAGGCAAATCAATTGCAGAATTAATAGAATCCTCTAAATTTGCTAAATACTGTTTTTGGGCGTCAAAGCCAGTAGAAGGATCAATTATGTTTGATCTCGTTTGTGCTTGCGAACCTAGCAAACACCAAACATAAGTACGAATAGAGTCGTTTATTCGTTCTATTCCTGCTTTTGTTAGGCCCTTAGAAATATCCAAAATAAATGTTGTCCATGCTGTTTTATGCTCTTGCTCTATGGACCCGAGGTGAACAGTTGTGCCTGAAGAAAAAGATGTGTAAGGAGGATTCCAATCATAGTTATACTTTCTGTGCACGCCCCAAAAATAAAGGGTGCCTAAACCATGATTAAGATCCAACTTTTGTCTAAAGTCTGTCTTTGGGTCAATATCAAATTCGTTACAGATCCTTTCAAAAGCCTTGTAATCTATTCTGTTGCTGAATGGATTAAACGTTTTGTCATTTGGTAATGGTGCTTGCAGTTCAGATAAAATACGTCTGAAGGTGTAATAAAAATTAAATCTATACACTGACCTCACCAAAGGATCAGGATGATTTAAATGATCAGCATACGACACTCCACACCCAGTTGATGCACAAAACACAGCAAAGTTTAACTGGTTCTGATAAAACTGCATCGGATGACTAAACCACACTTTCGGGATGTAGTCGTTTTTAATAGGAGGGTTAAGATAACGATCCAATGGAGTACTAACCTTTACTTGAAAGGCGTCAGACTGAGTCACAGAAATGTCAAGGGTGTCAGTTGTTATATTTTTAAGATTGTAGAGCGGCCCAACAGAATATTTTGCATTAGTATATTTGAATGCACTCATTTTTAAATTTGTTTTAAAAATGTTTGTAACAATAACAACACAAGACAGTCCTTCGTTTTTAGAATATGCTATTGATAATAACTGCGGAAGCCAAAGGGTCGCACTCCATGAAATTTTTTACAAAGTCGTATGGTTTAATATAAGTAAATCCAAGGAGAATAATAAGATTCTAAAAGTTGACAAAAGAGGAGACAACGTTAGCCAGTTAACCATACCTGATGGTTATTACGGGTTTTGCTCGCTAAAAGAAGCAATGAGTAACTTCGACATTACTCTCAAACTTAACAATGCAAATTTGAAAATAATGTTGGCATTCAAACCTGAAGAAGAAGAAGTAGGTTACTTTTTTGATGGAGAGCTAGCTAAAATGTTAGGCTTTGCAACTGACAATCGAGCCATTCATAGATTTATAGTTACACCAGACAAAACTACTTATGAGGGAGAATATCCGCTCGATCTTGCATTACATTCATTACTCTATGTTCATTTGGACGAGCTGAGCACTGATGAAAACTTATATGATGGAAGGCCCTCAACTGTTTTAAGAGCTCTTCCATCAGGGAAAGCTGCATATTGCGATTATGAAATTATACAATTCCCTAATTTACAGTTTAAAAGATTAGCTTGTGGGAGGGTCAGATCATTTAATATAAAGATCACAGATAAAACAGGGAAAGTCGTGAAATGTGATAACCTGCACATTGTTTTAGAAATAAAATAATACGTTGTTTTAAAAAATGTCACGTGGACCAGAAGAATCAGGAGTTACATTAGCGCCTGAGAGGTGTGTAACTTTAGAATTAAAAGACCTTGCAGACGTTGAGGACTTTGAACAAAACGGTGAGATAGGCACTTTGTATGGTTTTGAGTACACTAAAGATGGTTATTATAAACGCAAAGAGGTTAGCGACAGCAAAAGGTTTCCTAAACTAGAACAACTACGCAATGTAGAAGCAAATAATGCGGGTCAGTATGAATATAAAATAGTTCGAAAAACTGACAGCAAATGGCACTTAGAACCATATTTAGAATGGGACATAAAATATTGAATTCGTAAGCCCATTTACATTTTTCGACCGTCAAAAAAGTTTCAGAAAAGCATTGAACTCTGGCCCTTTACATGTAAGTCTTATGCCAGAGGACAACAGTCGGAAAGAGATCGAAATAAAGCCGTTTGGGGACAAACAGTACATCCTCCACAGAAGAGAATCGGTTTTAAAGAAAGCTTCTATAAAATTACAGTTCATTCCACGCACAAAATTAGGAGACACGTTCACAATGATATTTAAAATTTCTGTCTTAAAAGATGAGGCGAGAAATGGAGCTCTGGGCGTCAGTGACAATCTTCTAAAAGGAATTCTTATTAGCTGGCAAAACTTAGACGTTGACAAACTTAAAGTTACTGTCGTCGTTCTTTACAATGGCGAGGATATTAAGGTCATAACAACAAGCAACAAAATTGATATTAGTCTAAATAGAAACGATCTTACAGAACTGAACTGGATTAATCTTACACATTTGGGCCTTATAGGGTTTTATCATACTGAACAAGTTTTGACAGAGAGTATGATAAAAACAATAACTGGATTAGATTAAATTATGTTTTAAAACTATGGAGCAGACGACTTTGGTGTCAATGCCGATGTTAAACTTTATGACAAAAACCCCTCATTGTTCATTGATTTGTGGACAGACTGGTTGTGGAAAAACAATATTTGTCCTCGACCTATTACAAACAGTTTATAGTTATAATTTTGATCATATTGTAATTTTCTGTCCAACATTAAAGTGGAACAAAGCATATCACGACAGAAGGTTTATATGGACGGATGATGAAATCTATTTGATTGATCCCAGCAATAAACTTAGCGAGTGCTTAGAACACTTTTATAGACAGTTTGAGGGAACGCAGACACTATTTATTATAGATGACTGTTCGGCAGAAAGAGACATAGTTAGAAAAAGAAATACTTTATCAAAACTAGCTTTCAGTGGAAGACATGCTGGGATAAGTGTGTGGATTTTATGTCAGAAATATAACTCAGTTTTAAAAGACTTTAGAGAACAGTTAAAGACTGTAGTTTTATTTCATATGAAAGATAGAGACGCATTTGATGAATGTATGCGTGAAAATGATGTTATTGAAAACGATCAAGAAAAACAAAGGATTAAGCAAAAACTGAAATCTGAAAAGTTTTGTAAATTAGTATTAAAAACAGACAATCCTACACATTATGTATGTTTGTAAAGTGTTTACTATTAGAGAACTATAAAATAGGCATTCTGGGTAAGCCGGCGGAGCAACAGCGGAGCCGGGTGAGCCAGAATGCCTATTTTATAGTTCTCTTCTCCACATGATAAGCACAGCCATTCACAAACACAAGCGATGAAGAAGAAGAAACAGGGTCTCCACACAACAAGCACATAATAAATCACATCAAACTATCAGAAGAAGAACCGCAAATTCACAAGGCACAGTAATCCATAGCAGAAGAACCGCAGATTCACAAAGCACAGCAATCCACAGAAGAAGAACCGCAGATTCATAAAGCACAGTAATCCACAGAAGAACCGCAGATTCATAAAGCACAGCAATCCATAGAAGAAGAACCGCAGATTCATAAAGCACAGTAAACCATAGAAGAACTGCAGATTCACAAGGCACAGCAACCAATATTGAATCCCCGGAGAACACGATTTCAGCAAAGTCCCATAGAACACAATAAACTTCGATTCCACGTATTGTTGATCTAAAACAAAATTAATTAGCTTCTCCGTGTATTGATATTACAATGTTCACATCAATAAATTCAGCCCACCGACACACATGAGGTGGTACAATTAGAGCACATAAATATTTTTGCAGGAGTTTTAAGTCACTCTCGGCGACACAGCATTCACAACATTTCTATAACAATTAAATTTCCTGGTACATATTTCGCTGGTACCGTCATCAGAAGTATCGCACATACACAGTGAACATCAACGTACTACTGACTTGAAAGTCAGCCTCTCCACATAGTAACACTACGGAGAAAACGACGATTAAAACAAAATAAAGTAGGCTGGACACCAAAGCCTCGGCCGTTAGTTCTTGCTCTCCTCTTCCGTCAAAATTTTTTTTTATTATTTTCATCATGTTCTTATGTCATTTCAAGTTGACGTCATAATTTACGTTGACGTCACAGTTTGCTAATAAATAAACATTGTGGTGATAAATACCTGACTACCACAAAAAACAGCTGGAGTCCCTCTTCGGCCTTCTGTGTTGTTGCGTTGCCGGAATCACTGCAGAGACTGCCTAACCGCTCCAGCTCACCCGGCTTTTAACAGTGCGCAGGTGAGCAGCAGTCAGCTAAACTTTCCAACCGGCTTCTGGACAACTACCTTCCGGTAAGCACGGTTGCATGAAAATTTGTGACTGGACGGGAAACGTTCCATCACACTCGTATGCTGAACTTTCTGTGCAGGCAGAGTTGTAGACAATAACTATCCAGCGATAGCAGAGATGCTTCTGGTGGGAGGGGAAAAGAGGAGTTGTGTGTGTGTGTGTGTGTGTGTGTGTGTGTGTGTGGTGTGTGTGTGTGTGTGTGTGTGTGTGTGTGTGTGTGTGTGTGTGTGTGTGGGGTCTTCATGCCTTTTCAACAACTAAAAATTTCTTTTGGATGAGTTGGTTCTCTCTTCAGCTTGGGAAGGCTTAAGGCGAGTTCATATATATCCCTCCTTCGCCTGTTTTTCGATCTTGTTTCCAAACCATTGTACTTTTAGACCCAATGAAATTCGCAGCTTAAATGCATCGCCCTAAATGCATCGTGTGTGTGTGTGTGTGTGTGTGTGTGTGTGTGTGTGGCTGTGTGTGGCTGTATGTGTGCCTTTGAAGCTCTTCCCTTTCGTCTCTCTGTGTAACCATACTTAAAAAACAAAACAAAAAACAAAAAACAAAAAAACCCAACAACAACAAAAAACAACTCACAATGGCAAAGTTCATGGTTATTGCAGTTACTTGGTAAACATCTATCTGGACGATCACATTCACAAACCCAGAATCGTCTAAATATAGGTCTGGGCTTTCCTGTTCTATAGAAAACTGTCCTGATATCTTACATTGTGTATTTTGAGAAATCAGGCAGAACCCCTCCAAAAGGTTTCCTTCATCTTTGAAAACATTTGCGAACATGTCAAAGTTATCAGTCTTCCTGCTTTTCAGGTAGATCAGATTATTTAGTTTGCCAACATCTCTGCTGGTCCTCGTTTGTTAGACCGAGGGGAGTTCAAGCCATGACCGAACTCATCTTATGGAAGTCCAATCTTGTACTTTTTGACTGTCTCCACTCTTGCTTTCTTCAGTGGGTCTCGGTAATCTCTGGTCCCTGAGCTCATCAGAGTGCTATCTTCATCTTTCATTGTCTCAGGCTCTGCTTTCTGCTCCTCTACTTTGGCTAAAACAAGATCGGCTGAAGTCAATGTTTTACCTCCTTCCTCAATAGTCATCTCATGCAGTCTGTGTTACTGTCAGCACCATTGGCTGGAGTGCTCATCTTTTACTTCAGGTGGAGGAAATCAGCACCGTATAGTATTTTCAGCACTGAGAAACACATCGATATGCTGGAAGACAGGGCTGTACCCAAACCCGTCACACGCTGGGTTCTTTCCTGACGGATAGATGTGTAAGTATTTGCTTAGACAATTTGACAGTTACGGCCTACATCAATAATTAGAGTGGAACACATTTCCACATTCTTAACACGTGAGTCCCTTCCCCATTCAGTCTGTTCCATTCTATACAGATCACCTTGCAGGTCCAGCTTATTTCCAGAAAGTGGAACATTCTGACACACTCCCTGTCAAGACACAACCACATGTGCCCCAATAAGGAGTGGTCCTTCGACAAGTCCGTGTTTCGTGAGAGTTGTCGAACTTAGGGAACTCCTTACATCGACCTGTCCACCATCAGAAGCAGCTGCCAGCTTCCAACGTTTGTCTCCCAGTTGAACTGATCCAGAGGTGCTTACTATCCAATCCTAGTCAATCAGTATGTTTGCTTATTCCTTCCCTACCTTCTGACTGACTCCAACAATCTGGAAAAAGATATTTAGGGAAGATCGCCGGGTAAGGCAAACTCTCCACCGACCATACCGACAGAGGGTCACCGAAGAAGTGATAAAAAAAAACCGTTCTATGAAAAAACCGTTCCATGCCTTTCATATCCACCATTACTACTGGTCCTCCTAAAGCTGTGGATCGATCACAACTCCTGGCGTCACACATTTAACAAAGCTGTATCCTCCTTTGAAAACGTCCACAGGGCCACCCTTGATGGCAAAAGGAGCAGGAGGAAGAACAGTGATGCTGTGACAGTGCACGGTGATTAGACCATTACCTGCAGCCACTGTGGCCTGGCCTGCCCATCCTGCACTGGCCGTGTCAGCCACTGTGGCTCGGCCTGCCTATCCTGCACTGGCCGTATCAACCACTGTGGCATAGCCTGTCTATGCTGCACTGGCCGTGTCAGCCACTGTGGCATGGCCTGTCTATCCTGCACTGGCCTTGTCAGCCACTGTGGCCTGGCCTGTCTATCTTGCACCGGCCGTGTCAGCCACTGTGGCCAGGCCTGTCTATCCTGCACTGGCTGTGTCAGCTGCTGTGGCCATGCCTGCCTGTCCTGCACTGGCCTTGTCAGCCACTGTGGCCCAGTCTGCCTATTCTGCACTGGCCTTGTCAGCCACTGTGGCCCGGCCTGTCTATCCTGCACTGGCCTTGTCAGCCACTGTGGCCCGGCCTGTCTATCCTGCACTGGCTGTGTCAGCTGCTGTGGCCATGCCTTCCTGTCCTGCACTGGCCGTGTCAGCCACTGTGGCCTGGCCTGTCTACCCTGCACTGGCCTTGTCAGCCACTGTGGCCAGGCCTGTCTATCCTGTACTGGCTGTGTCAGCTGCTGTGGCCATGCCTGCCTGTCCTGCACTGGCCGTGTCAGCCACTGTGGCCTGGCCTGTCTATCCTGCACTGGCCATGTCAGCCACTGTGGCCTGGCCTGTCTATCCTGAATTGACCGTGTCAACCACTGTGGCATGGTCTGTCTATCCTGCACTGGCCGTGTCAGCCACTGTGGCCAGGCCTGTCTATCCTGCACTGGCCATGTCAGCCACTGTGGCCTGGCCTGTCTATCCTGCACTGGCCGTGTCAGCCACTGTGGCCTGGCCTGTCTATCCTGCATTGGCCATGTCAGCCCTCTGGCACGGTCTGTTTATCCTGCACTGGCCGTGTCAGCCACTGTGGCTGGGCCTGCCTATCCTGCACTGGCCTTGTCAGCCACTGTGGCGAGGCCTGTCTATCCTGCATTGGCCGTGTCAGCCACTGTGGCCAGGCCTGTCTATCCTGCATTGGCCTTGTCAGCCGCTGTGGCCTGGCCTGCCTATCCTGCACTGGCCATGTCAGCCACTGTGGCCTGGCCTGTCTATCCTGCATTGGCCGTGTCAGCCACTGTGGCCCGGTCTGTCTATCCTGCACTGGCCGTGTCAGCCACTGTGGCCAGGCCTGTCTATCCTTCATTGGCCTTGTCAGCCTCTGTGGCCTGGCCTGTCTATCCTGCACTGGCCATGTCAGCCACTGTGGCCTGGCCTGTCTATTCTGCATTGGCCGTGTCAGCCACTGTGGCATGGTCTGTCTATCCTGCATTGGCCGTGTCAGCCACTGTGGTTAGGCCTGTCTATCCTGCATTGGCCTTGTCAGCCACTGTGGCCTGGCCTGTCTATCTGGCACTGGCCTTATCAGCCACTGTGGCCTGGCCTGTCTATTCTGCATTGGCCGTGTCAGCCACTGTGGCACGGCCTGTCTATCCTGCACAGGCCGTGTCAGCCACTGTGGCCGGGCCTGCCTATCCTGCACTGGCCGTGTCAGCCAGGAGCATGTCTGCAGTTGACGTGGGCCACTTCCTTCACATTCTTCATCCGCGAAGCCGCGCCTATACATAGACAAGACCCATATTTTAACAGGAAGCGTCGTGACTTTAGCCATGAGCATCCCGAGGTGAGAATTTTATATTGTTTTACACTTTTGTTTCTACTTTTTGGTGCTTTGGGGTGTCGTTGGATTCTATTTTAAGCCCTTGGAAGTGAGAATTCCACAGAATTATAGACTGTGATATATCTCCATTTGATGTCAAGGAGGCACAGAGACAGTTAGCCTTGCTTCCCCTGATGAGTCCGATCCAGTGGACGAAAGGCCTTGGAGCAGGTGATAAGGGTGATTCTGTCTTCTAAATGGATTACGATGGTCCTCAGATGCTGCAAGTGAAGGGGTTTATATTTGCATTTCTCTGATTGTTCATTCTCATTTTCTTTCTACCCCCTTCCCCACTTCCCCTTTCTTTAGGTATAAACTTTGACAAGTAGTTAATGCAATCACAGAAGAAGTGTTAGCTTGCAGCATATTCCTCCCACTTCAACATTGTTCAACATAATTTTCCAGCAAATGTTTGACTCACTGCATGGCGAGTTTACACATGGAGTTTGGATGAAGGCGATGAAGATGTTTTGGATGAAGACGTTCCATACAGGAATATAACACAGCATAACCATGAGTGACCAGGACTCAAACTGGTTCAGTATGTTAAGGTGTTGATGACAGAGAAACACAATATCCTCGTGCCGTGTTTGTGTTTGTTTATCCCTTCAGTAATGGTTCTGGAACTGATAATTAAAGAGAATACAATACATGGCTAAAATAAGCTTGCAGTGCAGACATTTCCCGCGTAAATGGTATTTTTACAAG
>CM065742.1:45271368-45286368 GCA_033310375.1 Conus canariensis
TGCATCTCTCCTTCTTTGCTAGGTGCATACACTGAGAGAATGTCAATATCTATACTTTGCCCCCCACATCTTATTTTGCACGAAAACCCCCCTTTTCACAAACAAATCTCGTCCATCTCATGCTACTTTTTGCCAAAATTGACACCTTTTTTACAATCAAAATTAACATGCAAAAACCTCCAAAATTGACGTAATCGTTATTTTAAAATGGGGGGCTTACGTGCAAAACAAAAAAAATGGGTGATATAGAGCCTAGATATTGACATTCTCTCTTCTCTTCTGATTAATCTTCTATCTCAAGCACCACTAACAAATCAGAGCAAACAACCGGCCTTCCATCTTGGTTAGTTATTTTTACACACACTGAATTTATAGACCCCTCAACTAATTCTTTAAACCGGCTGTCTTTACCAAATGTGCTTAACTGATAATCGCAAAACCCCGCCTTAATTGATGGCAGTACTCCTAGAACTGTAGATGGATTGCCATCAAATAAATTAGTACTTGTTTTTAACTCCCGTAAATGGACATACAACATCGGGTTAACGAGAAAATCACATGGTTCATTACCTTCAAATTGATAGATGTTTTCTCTTGTACTAAATTTATAAGATCTGCTAGTACTGTGGAAACCCAAGATTCTAGCAAGGCCTTTAGGAAAAGTATATTCTCTTTTTTCTTCTAGTGGAAAATGCATCGTAATTCTGAGGTTTGCTTCGTTAATTTTTAGCAATATGCCTAATTCGATAAATACTTCTTTTAAAGAACAAAAGCTGTAATAGCCTTCTGGTATTTTTTCATGAGTTATTTGATTGCCCTCTTCATTACTAATATTAATCCAGTTATTCTGAGCTTCTTCAGATATATTAAACCACTTAACTTTAAAACCAATTTTTCTAAGAGCAACCCTACTATTACCGCGCCTATTGTTAATTGGATACTTTAAGAACACACTTGTGTTTTGCTTGGTATATAAAGGAACATCCTTTTTAAATCCTTTTTAAAAAAATCTATTTAAAAATGGAACCTTTTAAATATAATGAAAGTGCTACTTACGATGTAGGGGGTTTATGAGCCCAAATCTTTGGACTTTAGTAGCCTAACCATCGCAGTGGATGAATCATATGGCTTTCTAGTCAGGCTTGTAAACCCACTAACTAGATATTTAAATCCTCCAATAAAGAGTGATAGAGTGCCATCAGCATGGTCAACTCACCCCATGGCTTTTTACCAGAATCAGTTAAATTTTGCCATTTACTGCTCAACCACTGGCTGCGGTGTTTCATATGCAAACCATTTAAACCACCCCAACCTCTTAGTAAGGTCAGTATATAACTTTCATGTTTATTATCAGTATAGACGCATACTAACTGAACTACAAGTACGCCTCCCCAATGACAACGCGTTTAATCCATTTCTCAGCCCAATGGACAATAATGCATATGAAAGAATCTGCAACGAATTTAACATTAACCCTTCAAATAACTTTAGACAAAAGTTAGACCGCAATCACGGGTTGGGCACATTGTATTTGTGGGGTCAGCGTAGAGAATATAATTTTGACTACTGGCCCGGCCACACCTCTTTTAAGTCAAACTCCCAAGTTAGATTGGGATCAATAGAACGAAAACACCCCAATGCTTGGGCAACATTTATCTTAGATAAAAGTGAAGGCCTAACAATGCCAGGAGTGCAAAGACTTAATGACTCCATACGGACGTACGTTTGGTGTCTATTAGGAGCGCAAGCACAGACCAAGTCTAGCATAGTGGATCAATCTACAGGCTTTGACGCCAGAAAACAATTTCTAGCCAATTTAGAAGATGCTATTAACTCTGCTGTTGATTTGCCTTCCAGCATACAAAGGTACCAAAACGTTCTTTCACATGCTAGGTCAAAGGTTGACTTTGTTGTAGGTCATGGATTATACATGCTGCCTTCTGACCTCAGACTGCAGATTGGCATGATACAGAATTATAATAATGAAATCCTCATAGCCGGAGACGATCAAAACTTAGGACACAATCAAGGCTTAAACACAAGGCCAGCGCCAGCCATTTTGAAAAAAGTATCCAGCCCAGAACCTGCAGAAAGCGACCCGCCGTCACCAGTTATAAGCAGCCCAGAAAGCGACCCCCCCCCTGGTGATGTACCTCACCCCGACAGACACACTAGCGAAAAGACAGCCCTTGTTGTGTTTTTAACTTTTACTGGATTAGCCATACTTTATTTCACTAAAAATTAAACCAGCAGCCAGCACTCCTAACGTCCACAGATGGTCAGCCATATAACCAGCCACTTTGCCTATGGTAGACAAAACCCAACTAACAACACTGCCTATTATGCCAGGCAGAGCATCAAGCGCTTTGACAGCTAACTTCTTTAATAAGTTTGCTAGATGGCGCAGTTGTTTTCTAATCCAACTTTTACCGGGCTGAGGCGTTGGAGGAGCTACTGACCCTGTTGGCGCACTGCCGGTTAATGCATAAACCAGCGTAGAGATAGCAAACCCAACGGCCGTTAATATACTAACTATTGTAATCCCCTGCTCTCTGAACAGAATCCGTATTCTTTCGGCTAGCGTGGTATTTTCATGAAGCATTTTGCTTATAGTTTCTCTGATTCTGCTTATTTGGGTATCTATTTTTTCTCTGTTAATATACAACGCTGCTAACCTGTTTTTTTTATATCTTCCATTAAATCCTGTATTTTCGCCTGTATTTTAGCCTTTTCTTCCGGCTCTAAATTGTTATCATCTGCATCAGCCAGTTTATTTTTTTCTTCGTCTATCTCTCTCTCTAGTATATTAAATTTTGCCAAATTGTTTTTTAGTTCTTCGTTTATAGTTGTTAAAGCGGACTTAGTAGACCTGAGGTCACGCAGTTCAGCTTTAAGATCCTTGATTCTAGCTTTAAGAACCTCGTGTTCGCGCTCAGGCAATGGGCGATCATCAATTGTTTTTAAAGCCGTTTCTTCTTCAGGACTCAGCTCACGTTCTCTTTGACTAGGCACTTGAGAACCGACAATTGTTTTTAACTGGGTCTCCTCATTAAGACTCGTCTCAAGTTCTGCTATTAGTTGATCTGCTCTTTGACTTAATTCGTGAAGAGAGATGTTTTGCATTTCAGATTGCGCTGGCAACTCTTGCACTATGCTTTGTAAAAGACTAACAGCCTCAGACCTTAGATCGCCAATAAAGTTTAACTGCCTTTGGTCAAAAACAGGGAGATCTCTAAGAATTGTGCCCCTGCTTAAAAACTGGGTTGGGTCTGGTTTTGTAGTAAGCCGTACAAGGCTTCCTTTACTAGTTCTTACATACAAATGATTATTTTTATCTGTTGAAAAATTGGAAACCTTAAGTGCTTCTGGCTGCTCTCGCCCCATATGGCTATATAATGATTCAATTCTATCTAACATTCGTATTTGACTTAATCCTACTCCTTGGCCTGCTGCTGCTGCTTCAAGTTCTTCTTGTATTGAAGGGCCTAGTTCTGTTTCATCTTCTTCTTCAATAGGACTAATCGCGTCAAAATCTTCATCTTCTTCTTCAATAGGATCAATCGCGTCAATATCTTCGCCAGACATATTTATATATTTATTATTTTTTGTTTTATAAAAAATGAATCCATACGGCTGCGACCTTGATCCATTCAGAAAAGCGAAAGAGCCCCACGGCATAAAAGGCATAAGACAGACTGTGCGGGTTGTAAATAATCCATCAACAATTGAGCCAAATGAAATGTTAACAGTAAGATTTAGTGACCTCGGGCCTGACGATGTTATAATGCCGGGCACTGCCAGGCTGTCATTCAAAATAGATATTGAGTCGGCGGATCCTAATGCCACTGTCGTTGCTAACCTGGGCAGGGCCATCATTAAAAATATGGTAATTAAACTGGAAGGTAGAGAAGTCTTCTCACTGAGTAGCGCAGACATTTTTAATCTCTATTCTGATCTGTGGCTACCCAGAACAGAAAGAAAAGACAAAATCTTTCAGGGGATCCAGAGCCCAAACGGTCTTAAGCACAGGCTTAATGCTGCAGATGCAAAGGAAGACGAGGGAGACCAGGCAATAGCGCGAGCATTTAAGAACAGATTTTGCATCCCTCTAGATTTTGAACTGTTAAAAACCCATCAGCCATATTACCAAGGCGCACTAAGAGACAAACTTACTTACGAACTGACATTCAATGACAGCGGGTCTGTTATTCTATCAGATGACCCAACAGCTAGATACACTGTCAGTAACATCTCTCTTAATTTTGATGTTGTTACTAACCCTGAACTGGCTAGAATAATCTTAAACCAGTATAAAAGTAGGGCGGTTGTTTACTTTGAAAGAGTTTTACACCACAGTCTAGCGATTAAAAACAAGCAAGACACTGTCTGGGAAATAGCTATAAGCAATTCTTTAAGGTCCCTAAAGGGGGTTCTCTTGCTATTTACTGAACCCTCAGCTCCTTTTCAGAGAGAATCTGAGGTGTTTTACAACCCAAAAATTGAGCAGTTGTCTTGCACAGTAGATGGTAAGCCTTTTCAGCTGTATTCAGCCGGACTTTTACCTGACCAACACTTTGATGAAATAAGAAAATTGTTTGCTGGAGGCAGACAGACAAGCCCCACAGCCGATCATGTGTGTAAAAAACTTCACCTTTACGATGTAAGACTTGAAGATTATCTAACAGACAAATATGGACTATGGCTGGATTTTAGATCCACGTATGACAACAGACTGCACGGGAGTGGAAGAAGGGTAGGGTCAGATGGCATACTCATACAGATTAATAAGGAAGAGGAGGAGAATGGCCAGATACAAATGCACGTTTTTGTGGTTTATGACGCCCAGCTGAACATTGAAGAAAATAGACTGAAAGAAATAGCCTATTAAAACAGATGGATAGTTTGAACTTTTTACCTAAAGACCCGCACTGTTCGCTTATTTGTGGGATTACTGGGTGTGGGAAAACTGTCTTCGTGCTTGATTTGTTACAAACAATCTACAGGTTTCATTACGAGTACATTGTTATATTCTGCACAACCATTAAGCACAACAAGTCTTACAAAGAAAGGCAGTTTGTTTGGACAGACGAGAATATATTCTTAGTTGATCCTACTGACAAGCTAAGCGACTGTTTAGAACATTACTATAGGCTATTTGAGGGAACCGAAATGCTGTTTATTATTGATGACTGTTCAGCCGAACAAGACATTGTTAAAAAAAGAAGGACTCTGTCTAAGCTAGCCTTTAGCGGAAGACACGCATTAGTTTCTGTTTGGCTCTTAACTCAAAAATACAATGCTGTCTTAAAAGACTTTAGATCGCAGTTAAAATCAGTCATCTTATTCTATACTAAGGACCGGGACAGTTTTGAAGAATGTTTAAGTGAAAACTATATAATCAGGGACAGGGATGAACTAAAAAAAATAAAAGAGCAGCTAGAAAAATCTAAGCACGCTAAACTATGCTTACGGACTGACCCGCCAGTTCAATACGTTTGCTTATAATAAATTATTTACTATAGATTGTTTATTATAGATTGCTCATTATAGATTGTTTACTATAAATTGTTTAATAATAAATTGTTTATATTAAAAAGAATGTCTCGAGGACCTGAATCAAAAGCAGAGTTAGCTCCTAAATGCGTTGCAGTAGAGATAGAAGATCTAGCAGATACAACTGACTTTGATCTGATAGGAGTGGCAGGAAATGTTTATGGATTTGAATACACCGACGATGGTGTTTACAAACGAATAGAAATTGAAGATAAAAAACGACAGCAATATCCTACCCTGGAAGAGATAAGAAATCTAAGGGCAAACGATTTTGGCAAACACGAATACAAACTTCATAAACGAGAGAATGCTTGGGCGTTGCTTTCTGACATTAACTGGGATTTAAAGTTTGAACTACGAAGCCCCCATGTATACTTTGATAAGAAATACAATTTTAGAAAAGCTTTGAATGAAGGACGCCTTCTTGCTAGCCTAGTCCCAGGAACACAACAGAAAAAGCAGATTGAAATAACCAGGCAGGGCTCTGTATATATGCTGCGGAGAAAGAAGTCCTTAGCTGAAGTGGGGGGTGACACCGTCGGCTTAGAGTTTAACCCAAAACTAGAATCACTGCCTAGAAAAATGACGATGCTTTTTCGCTTATTTATCACTCCAAGGGAGTCTGATCCTAGTTTGCCAGAGCATACGTTAATCAGAGGTGTACAAATAAAGTCTGAAAACTTGGACGGGCCTCTCAGGCTTGTTATTGCTATTACTAAAAACGGGGATGAAATAAACACTTCTGTATCTTCTGACAAAGTCACTGTGATGGTTGACAATGCTAAACTAACAGTGCTTGATTTTATTTTTATTAAGTATGTTGATTTTATTGCGTTTTACTCTGTTGATGAAGTGCTGCCAGAAGGGTTAATAAGAAAATATGTACGAGATTAATCTTAATTAAAAAACTAATCTTAATTAAAAAATGGATGATCAGGCTCAAAAGTTTAGGTTAGAGCAAATAACTGAACTTCAAGAAGAAATAGAAAGTGACTTGAATAAGTATAGGGTTACTAGAAAGAAATATGCTAAAGTTTTAAATACTCTTTCTTATATAATCACCGGCTCATCAGCTGTAGCGAGCGTAAGTGCTGGGTCCGGCGTTGCTCTTTTAGCTACTGGGGCCGGAGCGCCAGCCTCTTTAGCATTAGGGAGCCTTGGTTTGGGTTTAGGTGCTATGTCTATGATTGTGAGTGCTGTTTTAAAAAAATTAACGCCTAAACTACAAAAGCACACTGCCATTGTAGCCCTAGCATCAGCAAAACTTTGTTCATTAAGGCTGAGAATAAGCAAAGCATTGCAGGATGAAAACATTACAGCTGAAGAATTTGAGCATCTTATGGCTGATGGTGAGGATTACAGGCGACAAAAAACTGAACTTCAAAAGGAGTGGAGAAAGACTTTTACTTCGCAACAGGTAGACACTGAGACAATCAAACAGAACATTGAAAAGCAAGCAAACAATCAGTTAAACCCAAAAATAGACTAAAAATAAGATGTGAACTAAAATAAATAAATAAATCATAAGTTTAACAAAAAATAAATAAATCATAAGTTTAACAAAAAAAAAATAAATACTATTTTTTTTTAACTAATCGGCACCGTGTTTGGTGGGACAACTTGCAACTCTTCGCGAACAAACGATCTTTTAGGGGCAGGCTTTTTAGACGCAGAAGAAAGAGTCTCTCTTAAATAATATACGGGAGGGACTGTTTTCATAATTCTTTCAACTTCATATACATCTACGCTCCATATAGGGTCTGTGGCTCTAATTCTAACATCACCCTCTGCCTCTCCCGGCGCATACAAGTATCTTACTTTTAGTCCAAACGGCAAGAGTTTTTGATTACCTTGGATGTCTTCAGTAATGCTAATTTTTTTTAATTTGATTGCGTTCACCGGTTTAAGACCCGTTGCTTTAAATTCTTCATTGTTCATGGCGCGTAAGACTGCTGGCAATCTCCTGACCCATTCTGTGTTGCGTGTTTTGTCCATAAGGTCTCTATGATATTGATAGGTAAACAGACGCTCAGCTAGATTCTTATTTAAGTTTTCTACTAGAGCCTGGGAGCGATGGTTGCCTGGGATCCCTCTCTTAACTGTAACCCAATGTCTTAAAAACAGTTGGTTTACAGCTCCTTTAAACTCTTTCCCATCATCAACCTGAATCAGCCTAGGATACTTTAATGGACCTCGCATGTATATTTGCTGTAAAGCCACAGCCACAGCAGTTGAGCTTTTATCCGTTAAAGGCTCAGCGTCTTTATACCTTGAAGCCATGTCAACAACTGTAAGAGCATACTTGAACTTTTTTCTTCTAACTTTGTCATGTGGAAGGTACAACAAGTCCATCTGGTGGGTGTCATTAGGAACTGAATTAACAAATCGAGGCCTTATTATTCTTTTTGGGGCAGGCAGATATATTTGCCAGATCGCTTGTTTTGAAAGCCAGTCTTTCGCTTCTGATTCAGACACCCTAGCAGCTTTACTCAGTTTATCAATAGCGGCCTTTCCTTTCCAATACCCTCTAGGAGAATAATATATTTTGTACTTCGTATCGTCCATAAGAGACTGTTTTTATTACATTTTAACTACGTTTTTAGATTGAATATGCAAGAAGAAAGATTGCCCCCATAGCACCTATAATAAAGCCTATTTCTACCATTTTCTGATCCTCAGATGGTTCATAAAAGTCAGACAGTTCTGGCGGTGACGATGTTAGAAACTTCTTTCCTGTCACTAAGTAATATTCATTCATTGCTTCATCAACGTCTGTAAATGTGTGCTCCGCATGTCCCTGTTCTCTTAACTTTTTATTAATAAAGTCTAAGTGAGCAATCCTCCTTTTCTCGTAAGCGTCTCTTGCCTTAGCTAAATCTTCCATTGCCTTGTTATGGCGTTCTCTCTCTTCATCAGACCGCAATTTACTAAACATATAATTGCTGCCAGAGAAAGCCAATGCATTAACAATAGCCCCGCCCACCATCAGAACTATTCCAGACATCTTTTTTTTATAAATGAATGAATCTTTTTTTTATAAATCAATATTTTTTAGAATGAATCTTTTTTTATAAATCAATCTGCCTAAATGCATTAATCTTTCTATGCATTGATGTTTTCTGGGATAATCCCCTGTGCAACAAGAAAGTCTTTTGAGGCAATCCCTGCAGTTATTACAGCTATAACCTTAACAACATCCTCAATGTCTAACCTTCCTAGATCGGCCGGCCTCATTTTAAACATGTTTTTTGCTAACATGCTATATCCTATACTAAGGCCGCTGATTACAGCAGAGTGGTAAATCGTATTAATAATCTTTTTTTCGCTCATGTTTTTTATTAACTATAAAAATAATTAAAATAATCATAATATGAAAGACTGTCTATGTGCTTTTTAATCAGATAATCTTTTGTTGCCAGAGCTAAAAATAAGGTTGTAACTAGTTTCGGCGAATCTTCTATCTTTCCTATGTTGGGCGGTTTTATTCTTAACAAACATTTTGCTAGGGTTGAATAAACTATAACACCAACAATAGGCACTGCATAATTAACCAGCGTTATACTCATGGTTTTATTTTTTTATTTATTTAATTTTTAGATTTAAAAATGACGGCCAAACACAGCGAATCTGATCTAATGATTTTAGTAGAAAATTGTAATGAACTATTTGACGAAACGATGAAAGTGTTAAACATTGATTTTAGTAAATCTGGGTTTGAGAATGATGTAAACAATTTAATCAAAAATCATAGTGAACTATTTGACAAAGCAATCAAAGAGTTAAACATTGACTGTAGTGATTCAGAAAAAGCTAAAGTATTGGCAGGCGTTCTTGTAAGATTAGGGTGTCTTGAAGTATTGCAACGCTTGGGTGAAGAATAAAAGCGCGTTTACTTACATTTATTTTTTTTTATTTACGTAAATATTGTGGGTTAAAAATGAACCCCACAAGTAAATCCGAGGTTGGAAAACTATATACGTGGGAGGAGATATTTGACGGTAATGAACAATTAAGCAATACGTTTAGTGAAGTAGACATAGACATGGACACGGTCATAGACATGGACATTATTAACCCTATAAACATTCATGAAAGCGTAACACATGCTATTTCTAAAATCCCAGAGTCTCTTCAAATTAACCCGCCAGTAAAAGTCATGTTGGTTGTTCTAATTAATTATATAACCCCTGATGATAGTAGTATGCAAGTCTGGGTTTCAACTAGACAGAAAAAAGTAATCAGCTATCACGACTTTACACCTGACTGGGCTGATTACATGCTCACACAGTTTAACCATGCGATTGAAGAAGCGAAAATGCGCGGCTCCGGTTGGTCTGAAGGAACAGTCCTCGAAATCAAATTAAGACAAACTAAATACTCTCCCATAGTCGGCAATTCTTACATCCCTCTCCCGAGAGAGTTAGTTCTTAAACGAGCAGTCCTAAACATACATAATTCAGACAACTTGTGTTTTATGTGGTGTGTTTTGGCACACTTACACCCTGTTAAAAAGCACCCAGACAGAGTTTCTAATTATGGACAGTATATAAATGAGCTGAACTTTGATAACATAGATTTTCCAGTAAGCATAGAAAGTTTATCTCAGTTTGAAGAGCAAAACAAACCAATAACCGTAAACGTATACACATGGTCTGTAGTAGACAATTTACAGCCTATAAGAATCTCTCCCGAAGCTCCCCCTTTAGGCGAATCACTTGACAATCATGTAGACTTGATTCTGTTTACAGACGGTTCCAAGAGCCATTATGTATTAATTAGAACAATGAGCAGACTTCTGGCTTATACTACAAAGGATCCTGCTAAACAGGGGCTTTGTAGAAGGTGTTTGGTTAGAATTCCATCTATACAGGCGGCTGACAAACATAAGAAACATTGTAAAAGTATGGTAGACTGTAAAACCGAACTTTTTACACCAAAACCAGGATCTAGAGTCAGGTTTAAGAATGTACGAAAAATGCAGATGAGCCCATACGTAGTCTATGCTGACTTTGAAGCAATTTTGCCGCAGTACTACGGCCCTCAAGAACGAACACAACAAAAAACAACCTTATTATCTCGTCATCAGATCTGTTCTTATGCATTTGTTGCTGTTAGGTCAGACGGTGGACACACACAACCAGAGATTTACAGAGGTCCCGACGCAGCCGGTCGATTTTTGAAGCAGATGAAGCACCTTCGCAATCAATTCTCCAATCAGCTGAACCTTTCAGGCATTAAGATGACCCCCGAAGATGAAGAACGTTATAAATCAGCCACCCACTGCTGGATATGCAACAGAGAATTATCAGGCGATGCTGTAAGGGACCACGATCACATTACTGGCAAATTCAGAGGGGTAGCGCATAATAGCTGTAATCTTCAACTTAAGGTTGACCCCAAGACATGGAAACTGCCAATCTTCTTTCATAACTTGCGGGGCTATGATTCTCACTTTATCATGCAAGCAGTGACTTCTAAATATAAGAGGGTTAGCTGTATTGCACAATCATCAGAAAAGTACATGACCTTTACTATTGACTGTTTATCCTTCTATGACTCTGCCCAGCATTTGATGGGGAGTTTAGACAAACTAGCAGAATCTCTACAAGACTATCCAATCACTAAACAATATTTCGACCCATCTTTAGTCCGTAAAGGCGTTTACCCTTTTGAATACATGGACTCGTGGGACAAGTTTGACGAGCCGGCGCTGCCACATAAAGACGACTTTTACAGCCGTCTTAGAAGAAAGGACATATCTGACGCCGACTATGAATACGCCCAGAAAGCCTGGACAGAATTACACTGTCGAACGATGGGTGACTATCACGATCAATATTTATTGGCCGACGTGTGTTTATTAGCTGACGTCTTTCAGAATTACAGAGCTACTTGCATGAAACATTACGGCCTAGATTCATCACAGTACATCTCTGCCCCGGGGTTGTCTTGGGATGCATTCTTGAAGTATACAAACATTCAGATTGACTTAATATCTGATCTGGATACACTCCAGATGATTGAGGGCGGGCTGAGGGGAGGCATTAGCATGGCCTGTCATCCTTACCGCAGAGCCAACAATAAGTATTTAGACGACTATGATCCAACTAAACCATCCAACTATCTTAGACGCCAACAATCTGTATGGGTGGGCCATGAGCCAGGCACTGCCGTTAAGAAACTTTGAAATGATAAACGGGCCTCATGAGGTTGATCGGGTGGTAGGACTATTGTCGCAGCTTACGCCCGATAATCCAATAGGACTAATCCTAGAGGTAGACTTAGATTATCCTAAAGAATTACATGACCTTCATAACGATTTCCATTTAGCCGCAGAAAGATTAAAGATGAGTCCCACAGAACCGCCTAAACTCGTGCCTAACCTCTTTAACAAAACTAAATATGTCTGTCATTACCGGCTGTTACAATTTTACCTAAGACATGGGTTAAAGCTGACAGCTGTTCACAGAATAATTACCTATGACCAAGGGCCTTTCATGAGACCATACATCATGAAGAACACTGATCTTAGGACTGCGGCCACTGACGCTTCAGAAAAAGACTTCTTTAAGTTGATGAACAACAGTTGTTTTGGCAAAACCATGGAGAACGTACACAACCGTAAAGATGTAAGATTAGTTACAAACAAAAAACAAGCAATTAAGCTGACCTCTAAACCTAACTATCAAGACTTTAGAATATTTAGCGACAGCCTGGTTGGCATTATGATGAAGAAACTGAGTGTGAAGTTGGACAAGCCGGTGTTTATCGGATTCGCCGTGCTAGAGTTGTCAAAGTTATTAATGCTAGAATTTCTATACGACTACTTTAAGCCGCTGTACCCAGAATCAAATGTCCTTTACACAGACACCGATAGTTTTATTCTAGACATCCCAACTGAAGACTTTTACAAAGACATGGAAATAGAAGTGGCTAAAGGAGCTGACGGATGGTACGACACATGCGACTACCCAAAAGACAACCCTTTATATTCAACCGTGAACAAGAAAGTGATTGGAAAAGATGAAGGATGAATTTAATGGGACAGTGATACAAGAATATGTTGGCCTGCGGTCGAAGATGTATAGCGTTGCTACCCAGACTTCTGTAACAAAGAAAGCTAAGGGCATAGATAAAGAAGTTGTAAAAAAAGAAATAAGTCACAACAACTACAAGCAGGCTCTCTTTGAACGCGAAGTATTTTATCACACAAATGTTAATCTGCGCTCTACTCTTCATCAAGTAAACACAACTGCTGTTAATAAGTCACTAGTTTCTAACAATAACAAGCGAACTTACGTTAGCCCCGAGTTTTCATACGCTATAGGCCCCCGGAGAACTGACTTGTCCGACTTAACTTAAGATCTAACTATACTTAACTTAGATCTTAACTAGTACTTAACTTAAGATCTTAACTAGTACTTAACTTAAGATCTTAACTAGTACTTAACATGACCTGCACTTAACTTGCACTTAACTTGCACTTGTTATAACTGACTTAACCAGTACTTAGCTTGTACTTAGCCAGTACTTAACAACACATTTTAAAAAACTAATTTATTAAAAATGGGTCTACAGCAGGAGGTTGTACTTTTTTTTGCAGAAGCTGGTTCTTTTACTGTTTTTGTGGGGATTTGTGACTTTGTTGCTAAGTATGGCTTTAGGCGCTTGTATGCCAAAAACCCTCCACCAACAACAATACTCCCCAGTACATAATAATACATCTTATAGTTTGATTGTGTTGTTGTTGGTGGCGGTGCTGGTGCTGGTGCTGTTGTTGTATTACTATCTAATAATTTTTGTTTTGCTGCTTGGTTTGCTTTTTGCAGTCTGTTCCATTCAGCTAGTTTACGGCCGGCCTCAACACGCCCAGCACTTTTAGCTTTAGTAACACTACTCATCTGCGGGACACTCAGTTGTGGATTCACTTGTGGGGCACTCGCCTGTAAATTCACTTGTGGGGCACTCGCCTGTAAATCCACTTGTGGGGCACTCGCCTGTAAATTCACTTGTGGGGCACTCGCCTGTAAATCCACTTGTGGGGCATTCTGCTCCTGTGGAGTCTTCTTCTCCTGCTCGCTCATTTTTTTTAGTCTGATTAAAATTAATATGATTAAAATTAATATGATTGAAATTAATATGATTGAAAGTAATTAATCCCATGATGAATGGGCATAGCAACGTCCCAAATCTATAATACATGTCACATGCAAGAGATTCTAGGGACTTGGTTAAAACCGGATCTTGTGTTAAGTCATATTTTAAATCTTCTTCTGAATCAATCGGCGCTATCTTGCCTACTAACTTAGCATATAAACTAATTATTGTCTGCCCCACTGATCTAACCATTTTTGACCCCAGCTGTGCCTCGTACCTAGCGTAATACTTCTCAACGTCTGATGTAGACAATTGCTGAATCTGTTCGATACTTAGTTCAACGCCTAAATACTGCCTGGTTTTCCCGCACGCAGCCAGCGAGTATAATCTTTCTTTATGACAGAGGTCTGCTGCCTCCTCACACTTTAATAGCTCGTCGCAATCCATTTTTAAAAGCAATAAAACATAATAAGAAAAAAAAAAAATAATAATGAAAGTGATTTGTCTCCCTTTAATTATGCATAAAAGTAATTGTCTTCCCCTGAATTAATTATCTATTTATAGATTAATGAGAGAGATTTGATTATTAAAAGTTGTGTTTTTGTGTTTAATTTGCTAAAGCTTTTAATATGAATATTGTACAAAGTAGTAACTAAAAAGTACTTTAACGTACAGTTGTTGTTAACCTTTAAAAAATATTCTGCTTGAATAAAAAATAATTTTAACAACAGTCACACTTATGCATAAACACCATAAAACTATGAGAGCTTTCAGTGTGTACAGTATATATATTAATCCTAAAAGTGTGAAGTTGGGAATATGCCTGCGGTGGTTTAGTACTTGTTTGTCATTTCATTTTGAAAGTCCAAATTTGGTTCTATTCTCTGCCCTCTAGTGACTCTTCCAATTTCGTAAGCCCCCCATTTTAAAATAACGATTACGTCAATTTTGGAGGCACACACACACGTGTGTGCTTGTACACATGCGCACAGGCAGGCACACACAAGCGCATGCGGACACACACACATATTAATATGAACATTCTCTCGCTCTCTCTGTCCCCGCCACTCCCACAGCCCCAACCCACCACATCCTTATATTCCACCACTTCCTCATCTCCTCCCTCCCTCGCCATCCTTTTGGCGGCGAGTGAGCGGTCTTTAAAGTCACCGTTGTCGGCGGCATGAAAGCCGTAAACCGGGTGGACACCACCTTTCTTCCTCCCACTCCCCCCCCCTCCACACTTCATCCTTCTCTCCCACTACTTCATCACCTCCTCCCTCCCCCTCCACCCTTTTCGCCACGAGTGAGCAGTCTTTCAAGTCACCGTCGTCAGCAGCATGACAGACG
>CM065742.1:45288868-45329417 GCA_033310375.1 Conus canariensis
ACAGCAGCTGAAAGTTTAAAAATCGTCTCCTGTAAACTTTCAGAAAATTGAGATACTTGGTTCTGGCAGTCAACCGTCGATATACACTTTTTTTGTAAAACATGTTACTTTATACAACGGTATAAACGGAAAGCTTTTTCGGAAATTTAATTCCAATATATCATATCACCAAAATCACTGATGACTTCCAAACTGTATTATTCATATAAGGAATAACAATAAAACAGGAGCTTATGAAATACCTGTCACAGGCAGCGCGCTAACTTCAACAATATTTCTCTTTTACCACATGTTTATTTCAGGCCAGGCTGAAGAAGCTTCTGAAGACGGAGTTCTTTTGCCTTTTTTCGTTTTTCATACACAATATTCAGAGTGTAGAGAAAAGGGTTGAGCGCTGAATTGAGTGGCAACATCAAAATGGCCATGGCAACATTAAGCTCCTCAGGGATGGTGACGTTACCAACAGACAGCACACCACACACACCGATAGGAAACCAGCACAGAAAGTCCGACATGGCGATCGTCAGGAGACGTCTGGCGATAATGACTTCTTTACACTTCACACTCACACTGTTTTTAATCTCTGTCTCTATTCCCTGGCCAGATATAGCGTTAGCTTTAACTGACCAGTAAATGAGACACTGTCCTGCCGCTATCCACAGAAAAAGAACCAAGTTACAGACGATCATGATGCTGAAGGAGTAGCCATGACCAGCGAACTCTGCTCTGGTAACAGGAAGTGGGATACAAATACCCTTCTGATGATAAAACTCCCAGTGTGATGTCGAAGGAAGCAGAGGTATTGCAGCCAAGATGAGTCCTAATGTCCATATGACCATACAGGCTATCTGAGCTGATGCAGCTCTGAATCGGATCTGACTGAACGGAAAACGAATCACAAGGAATCGATCTAAA
This sequence comes from Conus canariensis, assembly GCA_033310375.1. NCBI lineage: Eukaryota > Metazoa > Mollusca > Gastropoda > Neogastropoda > Conidae > Conus > Conus canariensis. The sequence continues at coordinate 45,289,784 of CM065742.1, forward strand.
GTAATCAGGCAGATGAGCAAGGCGGACACCTCAGAAGACAGAAAAGCTAAACACCCAGTCACACTGCAAATTGTGCTCTTTTTCCAGTCAGTTTCTTTCCAGACGTACACGCCCGAAAAAACCTGATCTGCCACTCCAATGGACGCTAGGTAAAGTCCCATCAGAAAGTCTGAAATACAAAGGTGTAGTATAAAGACAGCAAAGCCGACTTTGGCCTTTTCTGATGAAAACAACAAACGGTAAATTAAACTGCTAATGTTTCCACAAACTGCAAGCACAGAGTAGACTGCAAGGACAAAGCGGTAAACATCTGACTTCAACAAGTTTTCACAGGAGGAAAGTTCGTCAGAGGGGGATAAGCAATCGCCATAGAACATGTTTGGTAAAACAGAGGAACAACACAGCTTGACGTTGTCTGACAATACACGGGTGAGGCTGCTCATACCTTTCATGAAGTCTGGAGTGAAACCAATCACAGGACAGCCCTGCACGTCTAAAACACGCAGGTGTGGAAACAAATCGTTTCCCCAAAGATAATGAATTCCACTCTGAGATAAATTTAGAACCTGCAAGTTTGGCAGAATCCCCGACAAGATACTCAGCTTGAGAGAATGGAATTTGACTCTGGAAATATCGAGAACCGTCAATGAAAACAGTTGATCCTTTCTGCTGACATCAAATATAGTACTGGATATAGGATTACCTGCCAGATTCAGTTTTTGAAGACACCATAATCCCACAAACAATTTGAAGGTGACATGGATCAGGAGATTTTCACTTAAATCTAAGCTGTGAAGATTGGACAGTTCAAATGCAGAAACATTGGTCCAACGACAGCCCTCAACACCGAGATGGATCAGCATGGCAAGCTGTGTAACATCAGCCTGCTGCAGCCCACTCTCCTTGCCGTCCAGGTAGCGCAGACGTGGGAAAGAACGTGTGTGGAAAGTGTGGGGACAGATGAAGGTCAGACCATAGCACGTACATGATGCAGGACATGTCAAATCACACATCAGTTCATCATCATGCTGTGGACATTGAGGCAGGCTGTCACATAGGTGATGCATGTGTACGCACATTGTACGGTCACTGCCACGGCATCGGTAGAACCCTGGACATGTGTAAGAATGGCACAAATATTCGTCCTCATGATCTGGACAGTCATTGACGTCATTACACCTGACGTAGACAGGTAGACAGTAGTCACCACCGTGACACCGGAAGTGAGTGTCAGGACAGTGGGTGATGCTTTCTGGGAGAGGAATCACAGTGAAGGCTCCAGGTCTGTCAAAGTTGACTAGGAATGGGGGTTTACTGGTTTTTAGTGTCGCTGTTCTGTGATTCCAGTCACATTCCATTTCATCAACACCTGTCTTGCAGTTCTTGTAGCCGTCACAGATGTGGATCAAATTTACACACTGAGGACATACACGCACGCACGCACGCACACACACACACACACACACACACAACACACACACACACACACACACACACACATGCACATGCATACGCAAGCACACACGGAAGCATGCATGCACACACACACACACACACACACACACACACACACACCACACACACACACACACACACACACACACACACAAGCGCGCGCTTCCACATAGGCAGAAACGCACGCATGCATAAACAAACACACGCACGCACACACAGACAGACACACAGACACACAGACACATAGACACACACACACACACACACACACACACACACACACACACACACACACACACGCACATTTATAGACACAGGCACACACTTAAACACACACACACACACACACACACACACACACACACACACACACACACACACACATACACTCGCACACACACAGACACACACACACACACACACACACACACACACACACCACACACACACACACACACACACACACACACACCACATACACACACACACACACACACACACACACACACACACACACACACAACACACGCACGCACGCACGCACGCACGCACGCACGCTGTATAACATGGTGAACAACTTACTGGTATGTCATTGTCATCATCATCATCATCATCATCATTATCATCATCATCATCATCATCATCAACATCGTCATCATGATTATCAACAACATTATCAACACCATCACCACAATCACCAGCAACACCACCACCACCACCACCAAACATCATCATCATCATCATCATCATCATCATCATCATCATCATCATCATTTTCATGTTGATGATGAAGATGATGATAATAAGGGTTAATGACACTACAATATCAACGATAAGGGTAATAGAATTCGAATAAATGTACTACTGTTACGACCACGACTACGATTTCTACTGCGACTTCGATTTCAGCTGCTAGTTCTACTACTACCATTACTCCTACTACTAGTGCTGCTGCTATTACTACTACTTGATCATCGTCACAAAGTACACTATCATGTCGTCTCGGATATATTTGAGTCATACATAAATTTTAGTTCATGGTTACTGTGTTTTGGCACTTATAGCGGAGGTTAACTTTGGTGTGACTTTGTTGTTTGTTTTGTGTGTGTTTGTGTGCTTGTTTATTTGCTTGTTTATTCTGTTTCTTTCTTTGTTTGAGTTTGCTTCTATATCAAAACATAACAATCGATTAATCATGGTTTCGTCATTAGATTCTTCTTCTTCCTCGTTCGCCTCCCGTTAGATGAGCAGCCCGGTGTCCTCGATGAAGGTTGCAGTCCATCGCAGCTCCTCCAGGGTGCCGTACAACTTGGCTTCCACTGCTGTCAGTGTTGGCCAGTACTTCCTTCTGGTTGCTGCATACGTTATACAGTCTTGAAGGATGTGGTCGGTTGTCATTCCCTCACCACAAGGGCACTCTCCACTTCTGTCCAATGCCAAATTGTGTGTGCATGTGGTGGAGCAGGCGATTGTGTCCAGTCCCCAGGCGGAAGATCTTGACCTGTTTCCTGTCGTCCTAGCAAATGGTATCTGTTTTCTGGGTTGTGTTTGGGGTGCTGGAGGCGCCACTTTATTCCTTGCTGTGCCTTGATGATTGTCCTAATTTCATCGTATGACACCAGGTTGTTGGCCTGATCCTTCTGTGCACCGTCTTTTGCCAGAATGTCAGCTTTTTCGTTGCCTCTGATGCCACAGTGTGCTGGTACCCATTATATTACCACTTTCTCCCCTCTGGCACACAGGGCAACACGGGCTGAAGTACGATGGTTCTGTTCTTTGCAGCGGGAGTTCTTGAGGGTTTAGAGCACGGAGAGAGCGTCTGAGAACACCACCACCTACCCTATTGTTCTTGTGGAGTTCTGCGAGACTGTTGTGGCTGCCTCACAGAGAGCTTCTTGCTCAGCTCGGAAGTTGGTGGAGTATTTTCCTATTGGGATTGCAATTTCTTCATCTCCGTCTTTGTATCGGAGGAAGATTCCAGCTCCACCATCCCTCGTTGCTTCTGTGGCGGAGCCATCTGTAAAGACATGGGTCCAGTCTTCCTGGGAGTACGGGTTGCAGATGTACTCCATGGTCAGGGCTTTCCTTTGGGTGTCTGACTGTGTTCCTCTCTTCTCCACTCTGGGAATGCTGGTGATGACTGTTTATTCTGTTTCTTTCTTTCTTTGAGTTTGCTTCTATATTAAATATAACAATCGATTAATCATGGTTTCGTCATGAGATGATCAATCTAAAAATATTATCATGTCTCAAGGAGGAGCGGATAGAGCTAGGGTAGGAATTAAACAAAGAAAAAGACGGCATTTTTTGCGTATTACTCCATGTGCCATACGTTGAAATAAAACATTGTCATCCTGAATTCTGGAGTCATGGAAAGCGTACGGTGATTTGGTGTAGAAGCCAAGGTAGAAGTCTTTTCTATGTGGTAAAATCAAATGTTCACAATCGAAATCTTGCATAATTAAGTCTCCGCCATAAATTTGTAATGATTCGAAAATGCTTTCGTTGATGGAACATACTTTTGAACAAGAGTTAGAAATTGTATGTTTTCTGTGACTGTATCTTTCCTTGACTGAGAGGTTTGTTTGAAGAAACACATGGTCTATCTTCATACTCTGTATAATTGTTGGTCGTCTCCAACTTTTGGACACATCCACACAATTCCACACAATTCTAAAACCGTGCTTTAATAGTGCTTTCTTTTCAGGAGAGAGAGATGGAGGGAGGAGAGAGAGAGAGAGAGAGAGAGAGAGAGAGAGAGAGAGAGAGAGAGAGAGAGAGGAGAGAGAGAGAGAGAGAGAGAGAGAGAGAGAGAGAGAGAGAGAGAGAGAGAGTTGTGTGTGTCTGTGAGAAGTTTTATAAATGACCTAGTAACTGGGCACATTTCGTTGCATGTATCAGACGTTAATCACTTCATAAGACTACGCTAATTTCTCCTGTCTACTAGTAGTAAACAGACTGAAAATGGATTGACTCATTTGGTTCATAACACTGAGTACACAGATCTGCCATGAGACAGGAAGAATCATAGAGGTTGGTTACAAAGAACACACCTGTTGCTGTCCACAGCGAATTGCATTTTGCTGGCACACTGGGTGCACACAAAAGTCTTCATCGGTTGCCCCAGGACAGTCGTCTCTGAAGTCACACAGCAGACTGTAAGGGACGAACTCCCCAGACTCAGCACATGAGAAGTAGGGTTGTGCTGGTCCCCTCAGCACGTCGCACTTCACACGGTACCATTCTTCAGCCGTCACCAGGTTTCTGCAGACACTTTCTGTGTCACAGGCCAACATAGTGTGCGTCACGTGCTGCAAGGGACACGTCACAAGAGGAAAACGTGACACAGTAGTGCAGTTGTATACCAGAAGACCGAGGGGGCGGGGATTTGTGGAAGAGATTTCACATAGATGAAATTTAGCTACATACACACTGTTGGAACAATCTGTGAAAGCAAAGTGAAGGAGCAAATTATAGTAGAATATGTGTCCACATCTTCCATCACGGTATAGCGCACTGTCAAAAGGGTCCCAGTAGTAAGCCACAGAACTTGCTTCCCAGTACCACGTGTTAATGTACCTGGAACAGTACTCTTTGATAAACAGAAATAATATTGCACAGCTTCAGTCGTAAGTCTGAATGTAAAGTTTTGAGCATTTTCTTTTTTTTTTATACTCTCTCTCTCTCTCTCTCTCTCTCTCTCTCTGTATATATGTTCAGTACACACACACGCACACACACACACACACACACACACACACACGCGCGCGCGCGCGCGCGCACGCACGCACGCACACACACACACACACACGCGCGCGCGCGCGCGCGCGCGCGCACACACACGCACAGAGATATATAGATAGATAGAGAGATAGATAGATATGTGTGTGTGTGCATGCGTGCGTGCGTGCGTGCGTGTGTGCGTGCGTGCGTGAGCGCGTGCGTGCGTGCGCGCGTGCTCACGCGCGCGCGCGCGCACGCGTGTGTGTGAGTGTGTGTGTGTGTGTGTGTGTGTGTGTGTGTGTGTGTGTGTGTGTGCGTGTATGCATATGCATATATACTTAACAGGTGTATAACATATGTATATCAGTATATACATATATTTCACATATGAATAATACACACACACACACACACACACACACACACACACACACACACACACACACACCACCACCACCACACACACACACACACACACACACACACACACACACACACACACATATATATATATTTATTTAGTAGAAGTGTTTGAAGTGGTATGGATATTTTCCCCCTTCTCCTTCGTTTCTTTGAGTTCTGATAGCTGGCAAGGAAGCTGTATATTGCCAAACGCATCCATGCTTTTGCAAATCTTAGACGAGTACCTTTGGTTTCCTTTCTGCCTCTTGCTGTGGGTTTTGAGGATTTTCAAGTCCTCTAAAATACGCCTTCACCTGTTCTAGCTTGTGTCTGACCTGCATTGTAGGAAGGTCAAGCAGGTATGCTATAGTCTCTACTGATGTGTCTTATGTTGATCCCAAAACTCAGTCTTACTGCTTCTTTTAGAATTCTTTCTAAGAAGATAGTTTTTGGCTGTTGTTGTAGGCGTTAGTTCATCATTGACCACACTGATTACCACTACGTGATGCAATTGGTAGAGGTGGCACTGTTTAGTGCCTTTGCTTTCATGGCAGACAGGCTCTTTTTGCATTTAAGGACAACTCCACCACCTTGTTCACTGCTTCCCTGATAACATCACTCACTCCGACGGTGAAAGATCAGTGCTGGCAAAAGGTCTCAAGCTGATCCCAATTTAATACACCACACGCAAACACCAAGACCACAATGATGCATTTTTCCCTCAGTAAACAGTGGTGGATGGCTGTCCTTGAAAATGTACATTAGCCCTAACCACCGATAGCTCAGACATTTTCATCCACCTTTTCCAGGCCCCAGTCCTCCACCAGCCATCCTTCGACAAATTCGGTCAAACTTTATATTAACGAAGTGCAGAAAAAGAAATATCCAAAAATAAAATTCGAACCTGTCCATTAATCCTGCCTCCCACTGGAAGAAACGAAAGTTCTCGAATCACCGAGCTATGACAGGATATTGTCATTAAACCAGCAAGCAAATGCAGCGCGTTTGTGGATTGACACAAACAGCTGTACACATATAAGCAATGCTTGCAGAGCAGAGCTGAATTATGAATGCACACTGACTTTGTGCATGTATTATTATCAATATGATTATAGTCCTCTGGAACTGTTATTATCTTATCCAGCAAAGTCCCAGGTAAATTGTACAGAACCTTAGAAAATGTCAGCTTATATTATATGCTCAGCTTCTCTCTCTCTCTCTCTCTCTCTCTCTCTCCTCTCTCCTCTCTCTCTCTCTCTCTCTCTCTCTCTCTCTCTCTCTCGGCCTGCCAGTCATATACTTGTATCTGATGTCTTCAGAAGGTAAACTGGTTTTATAAAAAAACAAAAAAACAAAAAAAAAACAAACAAACAAAAAAAACTGTCTATACAGAAACACACAGACAACTGTCTGACAACAATCAGACATGTTTCCAGTCCTCACGCTGGTGGACTTAAGGCCCTCACCTTTTTCTGCAAAAACCTAGCCAACAACACCACAGACCCAAGTCGAGATCTGTAAATGGTACATCAATGATGGCCTAGGAGCCACTTCTATGTCGGTAAGAAGATCTCCCTACTTCCTATAACTTGATCTGACCCTTCACCCATCCATCAAATAAACAAAAAATCAGGCAGTTTCTTTGACATCTTCATCTCTCTCGGAGATAGATTACTCAAAATATCAGTTTTCTGCGAGCCCACTGATACGTGGACTACAACTTCCCACGGCCCACAATAAGGCACACTGTTCCATACTCTGAATGTATCTGCCTGAGCTGACTCTACTCAGACAACTAACATTTCACTCTGCAAGAGCCAAAATGTTTTCACGAACCGTGAACATCCCAGTACTGTTAACAATGATGCTATCAGCTGCAAAGCAGCTGTGTCCAGAATAATTGCCTTGGAAGCCCAACATCCAAATGAAACAGGACCCATGTCCTCTTCCACCAACACACACTTACATCATCATCTCAAGTCCAACTGACATACAGTAGAAGATTATAAAGATCATAAAGTGTGTGTTCTGTTCAAGGATTGGTGGTTTGTTCACCACACTTCAGAGGAGATAGCGTCCATTCATCAAATATGTAGCACTCACACAGAGCATGGTTTGTGGGCAAAACCTAGGTGCAATGGTAGACTGACCTCCTTGACCGGCAGATAATAAAAAGATGGAATGTATGGTCAACTTAGAAGTCAGCCCAGGCAGCTGAATACTTTTTGTTGTCTTGAAAATTTTAATAATAATAATAATAATGAATACTTATATAACGCCTATTCTCGGCTAGAGACCAAGCTCTAAGCGCTTTACAATCCACACTTGTTTACACAACGGGCTGCCTACCTGCCAGCTGGCGGCGCTTCATTCAGTCGTTTCCCGTGTCATACGGTCAATATCGTCCAATATCGTTCACTCAATATCCTTGCTTCCTCCATTCTTTCAATTTCTCACGCAGGGTGCATGCTATGTGTAACGTGTCATCCATACCAACGGCCAAACTGGCCTTCTCTTCCGAAAGTTGGTGATGGGATTTTACGTGTGTGCAAGATGTTATGCGTGCGTTCACACACGGAACCTCGGTTTATAGTCTCATTCGAAGGACTGTATGGGGAATGGAGTCAGAACCAATGTTAACTCCGAGGGAAAAATCCCCCTGTACCGAAATTCGAACCCGTAACCTCAGGATCACGAGTCCGGCGCTCTACCAACCGAGCTATTCCGGCCCCAATTTTGAGTTATCTGAACGAGTGAGAGTGTGACAAAGGCGAATTGTGGCAAATGAGGCAAAGTTATTGTTTCTTTCCCCTCTACTCCTTTGGCAGAAGAGACTCGCCTCAGTGTAAAGGCAATCATTTGAATCTCTGACCTACTTCTCTTAATAAGTGAGGTACAGTGAGGTATTTAAAGCTGCGACCTATCTAAGGAAAACTGGACTTTTAATGCCTAATCGTGTAATTCATCCATTTAAAAAACAAAACAAAACAAATTTGATGTCTGTCACTGCATTTGTGGACAAAAATTGAAATGAAAGATGGGATTCTTGCATGGTGCACTCAAAGTTGTCAAGGACTTGAACATGATTGATGGGAATGGTTGAAGTGTAGAGCGACTGGTTTGTGTCTGTGATGGTGGATGAGGTTAGGTGTTTAGAAACGCTGGCACGCAATATGTGGGATGTCTCACCCACATGAATGGTACCATACATTTTGCAGTAAACATCATGTTCCATGTTGTGGCTCCGATGGGAGAATGTATGTTTATTTTGAACAAGCTTTCTTGGCCATGCAGGATGGTGTCTGCCTTGGTGAGAGGATAGATTTTAGTTGGGTTTTGAGGAACGAAAGATACCAGGCGACTCAAGTGTGTCAGTTTCTTCAGATTGAATCAAATGAATTTTAAAGCTTTTTGTTGCGTCTGAAAGTGAATCATGGGTTTAGTCTCAAAAAGCAGGTTTGTGCTCTTCTACTATTTATCAGCTGGACTTGAGACGATATTGATGAAGAAAGTGTGCGTTAGGAAACAGACAGGCTGCAATTCTTCATTTCATTAATACCACGTTATCACACTCTAGTTGCATGCAATTGTAGCCACTCCCACCATCACAGTATTGAGCCATCTGTCCACAATGACACAATGCACACTCCACACACCACCACCCACCCACCCACCACACACACACACACACACACACACACACACACACACACACGCACGCACGCACGCACGCACGCACGCACACACACACACACACACACACACACACACACACACACACACACACGCACGCACGCACGCACGCACACACACACACACACACACTCTCTCTCTCTCTCTCATCACACACACACACACACACACACACACACACACACACACACACACACACACACACACACACACACAAGTACAGTCACCACACACAGACATGCAATGATAATAAAGGGACACACAATGTTAGGTAGGTACCCAAGGTCTGACAACCTCGTTAGGCTAATGCGCAGGTCAGAGTCGTAGCCATGATACCCTTATCTTAAATTCTCTTTAACTTAGTCATTAAGCTTTAAATCATGCACAGTGTGGTCTCAAAACTTAGCAAATGTGATGTAGCGTTCATGGACATGTCCACACATAATGACACCTCCTTAATGAAACTGAAAGCGAAATTGATTTATCTTTTGAATTAAGACGCAGTGTATCATTATATTGAAGAAAAAAAGAAGGAAATAAAAGGGGAAAAAAAAAGACAACATCAAATTCTGATTGATTCCGGTCGTCATTCGAGTACTTCTCACACCAATCCAAACACGCGTAGCTTTATTGATGCTTTAAATGCACCAGTAAAAGCGTATTGTAAAAGGTCTTTAATGGCAGCCCATTCTTGATACGTCTCCAAACTGACGAGAACAGCGTGACGTCTGCGACAGGCCATGGCAGCAGGTTTCCATGTCCGAGGACTGTGTGTCTGTAGCTTCTGAACATGTAGCATCTTCCCCCAGCTTCATGCTGTAAGATTTGAAAAAAAAGGAGGGGAAGCAGCGAATGAGAATTGCATGGCTCACTCACTCCATACAAATAGTAATGCTATTGTGCGCACCCTTAGCATTTCTTTCCTCCTCTACTACAGAGAGAGAGAGAAGAGAGAGAGAGAGAGAGAGAGAGAGAGAGAGAGAGAGAGAGAGAGAGAGAGAGAGAGAGAGAGAGAGAGATACGGATACGGATACGGATATTTTATTCACAAATAGGCCATTGCCCCTCGTGAAGGGGTGCATCTGAAATTCATTCGATATTTTACACGTTCAAAAACTGATTCAATGCTCTACATTAAGAAACAAGAACAGATCTTAACATAAATGCTTTGTATAGGTAAATGGACAGATTTCTAGTTGTTCGTTCATTATTGGAAGCTAGAAGTAAGCTTAATCTGAAAAGACTTGGAAATCTGTAGTATTTCAAATGTATATAACGTTCTCTTATTTCGTTTAGTGAAGGACAGCACAGAACAAAATGCACTTCATCTTCTTTCTCTTCTTTACACAATGGACAAATCAAATCAACAGGGGTGTGTTGTTTGTATCGACATCTATGTACAGCAATATCTGAAATACCCAGTCTGAATCTTGTTGTAATAATCTTGATATGTCTGTCTAGATTTAACGTTAAATGCATTTTATCTATTGCTATTGTGCAAAAAGTCTTATATACACTAAATCTGTCACTATTCTTGACATGAAAATCCCATCTTGCCATCTGCAAAGTACAAGTCTTTCTTTAAAGTCAGCAATAAACTGTTCCACTCCCTCAACACCTTGGTTTAACCACACATAACCAAAACCAAACATGTATAACTTACAGCGAATGTCAGACGCCCAGTTTGTCTTATCACGAGAGTCTAACTCAAATAATGTTCTATATGCTTTTCGCGGTAATCTTGACTCATCCATTCTTGTCAACTGTAACCAGTAGTGCATGCACCTAACGGCAGAATTTATGTAAACAGGGTATCTATTTGTCTCACCATACACAAGGTCATTCGGTGTTTGTAACTGAACTCCTAAAAACTTTTACAGAGCAAAGAGATGTACTTTTTCACAAAAGTGTGCAGCATTACTTAGCCCCCACAATTCAGCACCATACTGAACAATGGGTTGTATCTGCGCGTCAAATATTTTAAATATACAGCAAGAGAATTGCATTTTAACTTACGTAATTTTTGCAATATGCATAACAACGCATGCTTTGCTCTGCAGGCAAGGTTCGTACAAGAGGAGAGAGAGAGAGAGAGAGAGAGAGAGAGAGAGAGAGAGAGAGAGAGAGAGAGAGAGAGAGAGAGAGAGAATATTTTACCATTACAAAATACTTATGGATGGGCTTCAGTTACCAATGATCCTTTTCTGCTTCATATCAAAGTGTTTTTTTGTTTTATTTTGCTGTCCCATCTTCTGTGCCACCTAAGTGGCTGTAAACCCACGCCGCTCATTCCGATACCCCATCCACAGCCACTACCCAGTCAGTCCCGCCACAGTCCCAGCACCGGCAATCCACAGGAGCAGTCAATGTCAAGTCGCCAAGAGGCAACCCGCCGGGAAGACACTGCACTGCTACCGAGTTACTTCGGTGGTGTTCAGTGACGCCTGTTCTGATCCAACATATGCAGGACACCACCAGCTAAGCCCCCTACTGATGACAGTAATTGCCCAGTCACGGAGCCAGTGTAAGTGAGAGGGTGCCACCACGTCCGTCCAACGACAGCTCCCACGGACTTGCCGATACCGGTGACCAGGACGGAATCAAGCCAAGGCCACAGACGTGGAGAGGACGTCGAAACAGGTCACCATGAGAGCAGGGCATGGAGGGCCACATACTTTGAGACTTTTTTGTATGCTGATCGATGAGAATGAGGATTATGAAGATAATGCCATGGGTTTCCATTCTGGTCTGAGACTGCATGACCGGACTGTACTCTACACTTCCTTTCATATTATATCCCGGCATCAACCAGGCTTGTGAGATACAGACACCTGCAGTGTTGGCCAGGAAATTTGAGCAACACTCTCAGAGACGCATCCATTAAGCGGATGAAACTCGACTGTATGGTCCCAGTCTTCCCAACTGAGCCTGTAGCAAACTCAACTCTGGGTAGGAGCCGGTCAGGGCAGAAAAATCCAACACGACTCTGATCGGAGTCGAACCCACGACCTCCCCAGCCATGAGTCCGCGACGTTAACCACTTCGCGATGGCGGCTGGTCATATCAAGTTTTGTCAAGCAGAGCAGCATTTCAAAGTCAATTTCTTCAACGAGCTTCTGTAAAAGAAAAGAGTGCTGTGCATCAGTAATCTTGGTTCACCTCTTTTGCTGTCTATTGGGGACTCTACGATCAGTTTTAGTAGCTATTTTTTTATCACCTTTTACATGGACACCAATGACCTTTCCGGTGCGTTTGCCCGCTGCAGAACAACGCAAAATTACATACATGTATTTTTGTTGGCATCTGCACAGTCCACCTCATCATCTCTCTCATGCTTTTGATGACAATTAATGTATGTTCCACTGAAGGTCGAAGAAACGAATGGGCAAAAAGAACATGTTTCTATTGCATGTTTGCATAGAACTTATGTTCCACTTTGTTTTGTTCCTAAAACTTAGATCTTTAGATCTGAGAGCATGTTTACTTACCACCTATGCATAAAGCTGGCATTTATGCAGACAAAAATCAGTTAGGCTTTTGTCCTAGAGCTTTAGTCCTCACAACTATGGTTATTTTATATTCTTTCCAACTATAATATAAGTCCAGAGCCATTTCGTTTCCATCCTATCTTGTTTATAGCCTGGGTAAGCACTAAGAGCCGTACCAGGACTGTTGCAATGTTACATCCGATTCCATGGATGCTTTTCAAAAGGTTTACTCCGTGTGTGCTACAAAAAGGAATACAAGCTGGGTCTCTCTTCCCCACAAAATGGTATATCAAAAGAATTTTTTTAAGCATCCTTTTAGGAACGAAATAATCACCGTCAGATGAAAAATTAAATCTGAAAATACTGTACATAGAATCTGCTATTGTGTGCTTCTATGCTATGTCCTGCAAGTCTCACCATTCTGCAAGAACAAGTTTCATAATGAGTGGTTCATCACAAGGTGTACGTTATGTAGACACCGCATGTGCTAAACGGTAAAAATGTGTACAAAAAGTGTGGCATACGTATAACTAGTGTAAGAACGTGTTGCATTGCTATCAAACGGGTATACAGTCACATTTGTGTTGGCAATGAACGTATTAACGCTCGATGAAAATATTCATAATCAAGCACAATCAAAAACAACCAACACGATGTAAGAGTCGCTGGTCTGCTTAGATCGCTGAGAAAGTTCAATCACTTGCTCAAACGTTCAGTTATTTGACACGGGATGTGTTAATTCGCATAATGAGGAGCAATCGGAAGTAATGCGTGCGGTGGGGTGGGTGCCATCTTTAGTGTTTGCTTTTTGAAAGACTCATAGTTCCTATATGTGAGTGCACGTACTTGGTGTTTCCAGGCACATGTTTCCAATATTTCATGAATTCAATAAGGAATTATTGAAATTTTGACGGCTGGATTTGGACTTGTTACATTTTCTTCTTTTTGTTCCGAGTTGAGACGGCGTTTCCTCCGTAACTTTGTTGAAATGATGTCATTTTCAGTCAAGGATAGCCCCAGGAAGGCTTCTGGAAATATGAACAGGCCTACAGCTTAAGAACAGATTACGTTTATGCTATATCTCAGAAAAAATAGACCGCAATGAATATTATGTCATTACTGTTGGGAAAAAAGGGAATGCATTTCTGATTTGTCGAAGATACACGCAAAGCACAGCTTCAGAAAAGAATCATGGCCAGATTTTTATTTATTTTTTAAATTTTTTTTACAGCACATGAAAAACGGTATGACACGCCAAATGTAGGATAATACATAAAAATTGGGATACACATACTCTCTCTGTCTCTGTCTGTCCCCCCCCCCCCCCCCTTAAGGCAAATACTTACTGTGCACTTTGACAAGAGAGATGCTTACACTGTGTTCATTTTGTCAAGAGAATTACCTGCTATCTGTTCGTTGTTTTCTTTCATGAGATACTTACACTGCCTACTGCCAGAATAACGGCATGTGTCACTTGACTGACAGCATGCTATAGAACTAATGGTTTTGCACTCTGCATGCTGCGTTTTCTCCCTAGGTTACTGTTTCCATACTAGCTCTCTAATGGCATTGTCATTTGTTACAAGATAAACTCTGTTGGCCTTTTTCTCCCTTGCTTACTGTTTCTATACTAGCTCTCTAATGGCAATGTCATTTGTTACCAGATAACTTCTGTAGGCCTTTATTCTAAAAAAATTGTTATGAGACACACCTGGCTTGCGCCACATTGTTCAGTGGTGTAGGGACAAAGAGCCTCGTCTTCAGACTCTGAGCACTGAGGAATCAGGTCACATGGAAAGTGTTTGACCAAGTCAGGCCACACAGATGATGAACAGTTCCACTTTCTCTGTGCACTATCAACAAGTCTCGGCTTCAGCTTGATGGAATGAAATGAATATCGAGCTCTGAATCCATATAAATACTTTGTCGGTCCATTCTGGACAGGTACAGAGATAAAGCATAATCCTGGTTCTGGACATTCGTGATCACTTTTTCAGGAAAGAGAGATGCTAAATGAATTATTCTGTTCTTGTAATGTGGTGTACAACACATAGATCTACACTGACCAGAATATCGGTACAGTGTGCTGTCTCCAATGTTTATATTGATGACACCAAGGAAGATGAGGTGATCACTGGGTGGAGTTATGGTAACACAGCCTTTCAGCCAACGTGAATACGTGGAAACGCCATCCCAGCCTGTGGTCTGAACATATCCTGAGAGTCCACAGAAATGTCACGCTTATTGCAGGCCATGTCAACCATTACTGTCTTACCATTTGGTCCTCAACTTGTTTTCGACCAGTCTTTCGTTTGAAAATAGCACATCATCACATAAGAATGGGAGGGAATGGTGTGTGTGTGTGTGTGCGTGTGTGTGTGTGTGTGTATGTGTGTGTGTGTGTGTGTGTGTGCGTGCGTGCGTGCGTGCGTGCGTGCGTGCGTGCGTTGTGTGTGTGTGTGTGTGTGTGTGTGTGTGTGTGTGTGTGTGTGCGGGGGCGTGCATGCGTGCGTGCATGCGTGCGTGCGTGTGTGCGTTGTGTGTGTGTGTGTGTGTGTGTGTGTGTGTGTGTGTGCGCGCGCGCGTGCGTGCGTGCGTGCGTGCGTGCGTTGTGTGTGTGTGTGTGTGTGTGTGTGTGTGTGTGTGAGTGTGTGTGTGTGTGTGTGTGTGTGTGTGTGTGTGTGTGTGTGTGTGCGTGCGTGCGTGCGTGCGTTCGTGCGTGCGTTGTGTGTGTGTGGTGTGTGTGTGTGTGTGTGTGAAGTGTATGTGCTTGATTGTGTGTTGCAATGTTTTTCACTAAAATTGTAACGATTCGTGTACAGAAATACTCGAAAACTGGTATATTACTGTTGCGGTCTGTTTGTGAATTGGTACTTTAGGGATACATATGATATTTCTCTTAGTAAGGAAATATAAACAAAAAACTGATAGCAATGTCAATTAGTCTGATATCAATAGTACGGTTACAATTGCTATCTCCCCAAAATGCACGACCATTAAAGTAATATCATGAACTTGAACCGTGTACGTACGCGCGTGGATGCGTGCGTGTGGGCGTGCGTGCGTGTGGGCGTACGTGCGTGCGTGCGTGCGTGCTTGTATACGTTTTTGCGAGTGTATGCATGAGTGCGTATGTATGCGTGTTTGTGTGCGCGCGTGTGTGTGTGTGTGCATGAGAGAGAGAAAGAGAGAGACAGAGACAGAGACAGAGTGAAAGAGAGTGAGACAGAGAGAGAGACAGACAGACAGACAGAGAGGCTGACTGACTGTCTAACTGACTGACTGACTGACAGAGTGTGGGTGTGTGTGCTTTTGTGTGTGTGTAGTGTTGTTGTGTTTTATTGCTGTCACTGTTGATTTTATTTGTTTTTTTTGCAATTTTTTGTCGATGGAGTTTTGTTACCATGATGAATGAAGCTAGAATACGAAACGATTACTTCTATATTCACCTGAAGAAACAACGAGTAGAAAGCATAAGGCAGGTTTCAGGAAGTTGAGAACAGCATGGAAAAAGAAAGATATTTACCATCATATAGAGACAAAGAAATGAGTTCAAGACCTGGTAACTCAGGCCTCTCAACCAGAGAGAAGGAGAAAGAGACTTTGTGTGTTATCAAGTGGCCATCTCTGTGGTGGGCCACCTTGAGCCTCATTCGGTTTGTCACACTGTATATTGGGGGCAACCACATATATTTATGTGTACAATCAATGTAAATTTGATCAGGGCACGGTTCTTCACCAGAAATACAAAGTGCGATGAGGAAAGATATAGATTTGCTACATTCATTTATTTGCAGCTTCACGAATCTGGTGGTGGGAACTTGAAGGGTGACTCCACATCTGAGTCCCTGTCCTTGTTCGGTGGTTTGAAAGTACGCATGACCTTTGACATGTTTGACCATAATGTGTCTCATCTTGGAATCGATAAAACATGAGCTTAAATTGTAGGTTGGTACAGCGAAAGAATGTGTCACATGAGTGTCATTTTTCCTGTTTGATTTCCACGAGAAAACAGTAGAGACGTTACCCATACCTGCAAGAAGAGCAGTTTCCCTCAGCATCACTGTCAGATGTGTGCACTATAAAAGCAGCTTCAATATTGCAACACACGGCTTGTGGTTCAGTTTCATTTACAGACACCATTAACATCTCTCTCTCTCTCTCTCTCTCTCTCTCTCTCTCTCTCTCTCTCTCTCTCTCTCTCTCTCTCTCCCAGACACACACATGTAATATAATATATATATATATAATATATATATACGCAGATAGATAGGTAGGTAGATAGATAGATATATAGATAGTCAGCCAGCCAGATAGATAGAAAAAAAAAAAAATATATATATATATTATATAGAGAGAGAGAGAGAGATAGATAGATAGACAGATAGGTAGATATAGCATTTAACGGGTTGAACCAGAGTAAGAGTATAGCCTCAGGATTGGGCACCAAATACTATATCATGGCCTGAGGAGCGCTAACAATGGCAATTCATGAGGCAGACATGAACCATCAAGCTCCAAGGCCAAATAAGCAATCTAAACATTAGATTAGAAAAATTAATTGATATCCCTTGAATGCTTTGAACTTTCATGCCTACATAATTTTCTTAAGTGTGTCTTGAGCTTCTGTTAAACGTTTTGCCAGCATCTTTAACAATGCTTCATCATTTGTTTGCAAAATGATAGCTAAGGTTTCGCTCTTGACTAGAATATGACCATAGAGTTTTAATTTGTTTCTGATATTCCCATAAGTGAGACAAGTAAACAAATGATGTAACTTATCATCTCTAATTGCTACATCATTACACTATGGAGCATCATTTGGTTAGCATCTTATCCCCGTATTTATTTCTGAAGGATGCCTCCTTGCCACCGATTAGACACTAAATATAAATACTTTTCTGCTTTCAAGTTATTTTTAAAGGATAGGGACCAGTAATAATTATTATGTTCTTCTAGTTGGCTATGCCAGTTTTGTTTATACGGGAAAATCTCACACATGAAGACAGTTTCGTTTCCGACTCCTTGGCTTAACCACACTGTCACAAGCCCATTCTCTAACTACACTTTCTTTATCTTAAAGGCCCAGTTAATTTTCATAACTCACATTGTTGCAGCATCAGATCGTATGCTCGTCTGCTTAGTGTAGCGACTGATAATCGTGTTACTTTAACCAGTACCTTAAACAGTTTACAATACATCTGATGTACAGAGGGTATCTTTCTGTTTCAGCATAAGCTATTTTATTGGACGAGCAACTCGGAATATTCAGAAACCGTTTGATTTCATTTTGCCTCCTGCTTCTAGAATTGTACCTTTGCATTTGACAAGACCAGAATAACGTGGCACAAAGAAAACTGGAATACTTTGACTGCTCTGTCTCATTCATAAAGTAAAGGAGCATGGGGCTTTAGAAGTATTCAAATATATATGACAACACACGCAGTGGTTTACCAGCCATTGACAGACTACTTTTGTTTCAAAGTCCGGCTGCTGTTTCTACCTTCAAATAAGCCACGAACTGAATGTGTGTTGACATGCTGCTCACACGGTCTCTGTCACTGTCTGTCTCCTGTCTTCTTAGTCGAAGGACATTAGAAGCATAGTTGTGGATTAAGCCAAATATTTTCACACGTACGTATGTGTGTGAGAGAGAGGAGAGAGAGAGAGAGAGAGAGAGAGAGAGAGAGAGAGAGAGAGAGAGAGAGAGAGAGAGAGAGGCGAGCACTGGTGCGTACGTGTCGCAATCGTCTGGGTTGCAAAATAATGTGACTTTGAACTGCGACTGTTCACGTGTTTCATGCATTGAATTTCACCCACATACAATATGCCATTTGCTGACTGCACCTTGAGAAAAACAATGATCTGTTAGATTTGTGAAAAATCATAGAAGTTCGGATTGCTGTGAAAATGGACAATGAAGCTGGTGATAAGGGATATTTTACCCAACACCCCCACCCCCACCCCAAGTTAAGTTGATCTTGAATGAAATTATTATACAGTTAAATGCAGTGAAAGTGGACACCTTTTACCAATTACTCCAACTATCCTTCACGACAAGTCCTCTTTCTGTCTCTTGATACTTTCATCATTCCATACCAAAGTCTGACTCCTTTCCACTTTTCTGTCCATCCCCAGTCAGATGTCAGTCAATAGAATCGTTGACTACACCAAATTAAGTTTTCGTTCCGTTTCTCTCCCCTTTCCCTCCTCCCCACTCTCCCCCCCCCCCCCTTCTGAAAATCTGTGTTGAGTTACTTTATTCCTGCTGCGTATTTATCCTCATTATTTGTTTGTTTCTTATCCTGCCAAAAGAAGTCCAATAGGTCGAGACGTGTTATTTTACTCTGTGTGGCGTTTTGTTGGCAATCCAGTATCCCAATATTCATGGCCATGTTTATGGAATCATAGCGGTCATTAGTAGGTGGTATTCTGCTTATGTCTGATCAGAACAGGTGTCACTGAATACGACCAAAGCGACTGGGCAGCACAGCAGTGCCTCCTTTGGTGAATTGCCTCATGACGGCTTGACGTTGACTTCTCCCAGTGGGTTGCTTGTTCTGGGCTGTGGCACAACAACCCAGGGTGTGGCTGTGGATGGGGAGCCAGAACGAACGGCAGTGAGCAGTGCCATTGAAGTGGCACAGAATATGAGGCAGAAAAAACAGTACAGATCCAAAATGCATTTTCAGAAAATCTGCTAACAGACATGGAAGGTAGGAAGTAGATCGAGAAGGGGAGGCGGGGTGAGTAGGTGGTAGGTGCAAGGAAAAGCAAAGGGAGGATGAGAGGAGGGGGGTGGGGAGGAAGTGTTGAGAGACGCAACATGACTGAAAGTGCAGAGAGAATAGGGAGAGGGGAGTGATACCCTGAGCTAATTCATTCCTGTTTAGGTACCTGCTCTGTTTTTGTCAACTCTTTAGCCATCCCACTCTGTATTAGTTCTAGTCACACACTGAACGTTCAGTAACTTCATGTTGTTAGCAATGTCACATCCCTCAGACACATGAACGAGTTCCCTCCATTTTTAGCATCTAAATGGAATCATGGTTTGAAGAACGTTTACTGACAGTACGGAAATTGTCTTGACTGGCTACATAAATATTTTGTCTGATAACATTTATTGCCAACAAATTGCACTCACGCCTGATTTGATTTGATACATGGGTAGTAATTTGACAATAAATGCCATGCATAGGAGTTTCTGTCTTCCTTTAAATTCGACCCAATAAGGTTTAGGCATTCTCTACTTTTCACTCGCAATTTTCAGATAATTATCACTATTATGCATTTTAACTACTATGTGATGCAGTACTGCATGTATTCAAATGAAAATAAAACATATCATGGGATTAAAGAAAAAAAATGTCAGGAATGATTTGTACTGGATACTGTTTTGGCTTGTGCATTTTCGTCTTATCTTTGTTAATCTAATTCTCTTTGGGAAGTCTTTTTTCTTTCGCTTTGTCCTAACACCCTTCAACACACACCTCCTAAGCACCACGACCTTCCAGATTGGCAGAAAAGTTCGAATTCTGAAAATATAGCTGGGGAATTCTAGAATCACCCAAACGAAAACAAAATCGCTCAAAATGAAATCATCATAATGACAAGAATGTCAGTGGCAGAACAGAAAACGAAAAATAGTAACGCAATACTGTAAATGATTAATATGAAAGAAAATTAATGGTTATAACAGTGCAAAATAATAATACACAATAAAGAAGAGAATGCATACATTGGAACAATAATACATGTCCCTTTTTATGCATAATGCTGAATTCATTGTGCTTGGTTACTATTGAAATATCGAATTTTTTCGCTTGTGTTTATCAGACAGCAGTCGAGAATGGATTCTTCCGGAAGGACGTTTTTACAGGGAAGAAGTCGTCTCTTCAAGAAAGATCAAAGATCATCTTTAGCACTGAGGAGGAAATGCTGTCTATTTCCATACAGACATGTGGTCTGAGCTCAGAAATATTAGTCCGATATTTTAGTGTTCAAAGAAAATGCAACTTAGTTTGGTTCGTTCCGGAGCTGTCCAAGTGTTGCAGATCTGTGAAGTGACAGGCTGTGATCCGTGTTCTGGTGTTGGAGTCGAGGGGATTCGTTGGAGCTGATTTGTTTGTTCAAGTTGTCTACTAGGTAGTGTAAGAAGCTTGGAGCCTGCAGTCATGTGCCTGTGTGTAGCACAGGGTCCATGGTGACCAGAACTTGGATCGTGTGGTGGACTGTGGGGCGGTATGCTGTGTGTGACCAGGAGCTCTGGACTACAGACTGGGTTCTCACTAAAAACTTCAGTTGGCGTCAGGTAAAATTCACAGAAGTCTGATAAGGAAACCCTATTTTTATTTTAATTCCTTCTTTTATCATGAGGAAAGGGTGACTGTTGTTTTTACAATTACTTTATAATTGTTGTGTTGTGTTAACATAATTTTACTACTAAACTGTGGTCACAGCTGCAGTAATTTTGTTTGTACTCTTACGCTATTGAAAAAAGCTGCTTATCATGGAGATTTACAAAACTACAACCTTGTATGAAGATAGCTATGTAACCGACTGTGCTGCAGTCAGTTGAAAATGGTAGCTGGGGGAACAGTGTTGTTTGGCAAAGAACAGTTATTTTGCCTGATGGAGTGCAAATCTGTTTACCATTTAAGTAGTGAAGTCGCTTTGCAGAGAAGGATGGCTGTTGTAAAGCCTATTTGGGGGCTGATGGCCTATTTTTCTTCACCTGAGACCACTCAGTCAGGGGTGGGCAGTAGGGGGGCAGAGTTAAGGGAAGGTCTGCAGACGAGTGACCGTCTGTCAACACATCTTTCCCCGTAACCTCTCACGTCTACTGCAGTCGGGGATCGGTGTTGTAGCTGGTGCTCTCCTGGGGACTGCCTGTAGACAGCCGGTCAAGACAGGGGCAGGGAAGCAGCAGATGTCAACGAGGAATGGAATTCTTCCCCTGGTCCTGCAGATATGTGGAATCAATGCACTGACCATATTTTCCCTTACTACCCACTGGCCAACTGCAGCAGGTCTATCCTCTAACCTCACAGCCATAGTGGGCCTGTCCTCTAACCTCACCTAACCTCACAGCAATGCCGCAGTAGGTCTGTCATCTAACATCACAGCAATGCCGCAGTAGGTCTGTCCTCTAACCTCACAGCAATGCCATGTGTGATGACCTTGTGACCTTTCTTATGACTGAGTCATGACTTGGCTTCAGAGGGATGATGACACGTGTCTGGTCCTAGCTCTGGAAGAAATCACATTAAATTCCTTTTTTTCCATGTGAAATAACTTTTCTCTGAAGAAAAGAACAAAAGTCTATAAATGTGTATTTTTGCTCGTATGTCTTTATTTGGCTGAATCTAATTCTTGCAGAGGTTCATATATATGTATGTAAACATCGTGTCAAACAACATGTGAAAAGCACATCACTCCTGTTGCAGGAGTCTCTTTTCATATGTATAGAGGCCGCCTTTACTCCCGTTTGAGGAAACACACATTATTCAAATATGGAGAGTACATTATCTCCCACGTGTGGAGAACCCATCCTCTCCTTGTGCTGGAAAATTAGTTACGCTCACTGTGGCATATCCCTAACCATACATAAACTATAACATAGTTGTAGTAAGGGGTAGGGCACATGACACAATGGTTGGTGTGGACATCAGATGTTTAAGATGCTTGTAACTAACGATCTTTGTTGAGGCACAGTCTGCACAGCTGGAGAAATTCAGAGTTAGGCATGCTGTAGATTGTGGATAGATGGCAGGGGAGCGTGTAGTCTAAGTGTAAGCATTCATCAGTGAGTTTGTAGAAGACAGTGGTTGAGAGTTTCCCTGTTTGTAAGAGACAGACGCAGAGGCAGACACAGATGTTTATTCAAAAAAGCCACAGCCCTTTAGAAGGGGGTACATTAATAACGAACCGCGCAATTCCTTGATATAAATCCATCATCATTTTCGCATTCTGACTGCTTTATACAAATACAAACAAACTATTTTAAAGGTCTTTTTTATTTACATAATCAGTTTGAAGAAACTTCGATTTCTTGGGTACTCAGGTGGAATCAATTGTTGTCTTACAGTATGTAGCTCAGGGCAAGACAGAACAAAATGAACTTCATTTTCATCATCTTCATGACAGACCTGACACGTAAAATTACAGTCATTCAAAGGTCTGTAACGATTAGAATGTACACAGATATCCTGTACACCAGCTGAATTTTGTCACAATATATATAATAGAGTAAGAGGCGGAGAAGTCTAGAGAGATATTATCTGTGATATTTTGTACAGGCACAGAAGTCTAGAGAACTAATTATCCATGAGATGTGTGTGTGTGTGTGTGTGTGTGTGTGTGTGTGTGTGTGTGTGTGTGTGTGTATGTGTGTGTGTGTGTGTGTGTGTGTGTGTGTGTGTGTGTGTGTGTGAGGGAGAGAAGAGAGAGAGAGAGAGAGAGAGAGAGAGAGAGAGAAGAGAGAGAGAGAGAATGTCGAGTCACGTCAAAACAAAAGTTTCTGTTCAAAATAACATTGAACAAGCCACACATTTCCTTGTTTTGTTTGTTTTGTTTATGTTCTTTGCAGAAGCGTAAACCGTAATTTAAAAAAAAGAAAGAAAGAAAGAACAAAGAAAAGAAGAAACATGAAAATAAAGGACGTGAATCTGTTAGTCTGAAGAGATAGTTTAAGTTACATTTACTACATATATGGGCAGAAGAAAAGATTTCTTTTACAGAAATATGACTATTTTGTCTGAAATCACCCTCTTTCCATCCGTTGAAAGTCAATTAATTAGTCGTGCACAAGCAACTTCGAACATTTATAACAGCACTGAAGTTGTATGAACATTTCGTTCTCTCCAAATGGTGCTCATACAAAACTTCTTTGTGCTTCAATCTTCACTTTATTTTCTAATTTTGGCCTTGACATTGTGAAGTCCTTACCGACAAGCTACAGGAGCTGAAACTGCCTGGTGTGTGTTTAAACAGACTTCTGACTCCACATAAACCACGCATAGTTCAGCTAGATTTATCATAGAAAGAAAACCATTTTCTCGTGCATTCACTGTTGGTATTTGGCAACAAAGACTATTACAGTTGCACACAAGCAGAAAGTACGAATGGCGAGCCCGAAGTTGTTGTTTATAGTCTGTAGACAGACAGACCACAGCTTGGTGTCCTAAGAGGGATGGACATCTTGAGGATGGAAAACTTATTTTCATATGTGAGACGATCTGAAGCATTGGGCATTACCAGCGATAATCCAGCACTAGTCTAGGATAAATGTTAGTCTGGTCCTTTGTTGAGATCTCACGGTCATAAACAATGCTGGCATGAGTAAGACAGGCCTATTGACAAACAATAAGGATGGTTTAACATACATGTTATCAGCTCTTGTCTAAAAGAGAATCATTCGTGTACCGTTAGATGCCAAAAGTAACTATATTGTTTGTTCGCTTGTTTTAGAATACTTCAGTAAAAGAGCTAGGAAATCAGTTTTTTGAGTCTGTGATTCAATATAGTACTCAGTCTCTTTGGTCATGGGTCAGAACAATAAAGGAGCAGGCCAGAAAGTGCACATGTTACAATGTGGATGATACAGTCACATATAAGCTCATGCGCAGGGCTAGGATTCACTATGAACTGATAATTAACAGCTCGGCATCTTTATATGAGCAAACAGTGAACACACCTTTACTGTCCTATGAAATCGTTCAGCCGCATGTGAGCTATTCTGTTGGCTTGAATGTGGGCTCTGGTGCAGCTACAATTCAACGAAACGCAAGTCGTTCGACTTAAGTACAAGCTTTCTAGAGCCAAAGCAATAGACATAATATTATTCAGAGAGCTAACACGTGATGCGCAGCCAACAATGACGCGGTCTTGCACGCGCACCAAAAGAGAAACCCTGTGTTGACGAGGAAGGCTGAAAGCAAAACATGCTAAACAGACCAGCTAGACCTACAGGCAACTCCAGCTGATTCTATTTAGCGACATCCTGACTTCTGAGTTTCCTCTGGGCGTGGACGTCTGTCTCCTGCAAGAACCTTCCGACCTGAGGAACTGTTTATGGGAAAACGAATTGCTGGGTTTCATTGCCGTCATCCTGTAATGTGGAAGCAACATGTATTGATTTCTGTACTATGTGTTGAGCAGTACTTACCTGCAGGCACATGCACACAGACTGTGTGCTTCTCAAGATGAGATCAATACAAGTGATCTTCCATAAACAACGGACAGGATGCTCAAAAAAATGCGGGAATGGCTAGGTATGGCTCCACTGACACGACTACAACCCAGGTGCGCCTGATGATGTCATCATGAGTATTTCTTGCAAGAGTGTTGCTGGGGTGATGGCCTTAAATTATTGACTATGGAAATGTTTGCAGGGTTTAATGGTAGGGCTATGGAAGGTGAAAAATCTCGATACTCACCTATGACCTTATTTTCATAAATGAGCCTCCAGCACTTCAGCCAGTTTTAGGT
This sequence comes from Conus canariensis, assembly GCA_033310375.1. Taxonomy (NCBI): domain Eukaryota; kingdom Metazoa; phylum Mollusca; class Gastropoda; order Neogastropoda; family Conidae; genus Conus; species Conus canariensis. The sequence goes on from CM065742.1 coordinate 45,315,034, forward strand.
ATAACCTGATATTCTTTAGTTGCAAAGTGAGGCGACTGCAGGCAGAAACTTAAGAAATCTTAAAAACTCTAAGTAATACATCTGCCAAGCATGAACTCAGATGTCGAAACGCGTCGTGTTTTGTCTTGTTATTCGTTTGTTCACGTTTGGCGGATGTGTAAGACCTTTTTTTTTTTTTTTAAAGATCTGACATCCTTTGTTGAGACAGCAAAAGCATAAAAGAAAAAAACAATCAGAACGCGTCACATATCCACACATGCTTTGCTTGACCTTATTAAGCCTGATGGAAATACTCTGGTCTGGTCTAACCATTTTCAGAGGGAAGTCCTCTGAGCTGCGTCTGCCTTCGCCTTCAGAGCTCTGGTTCTATTGTTCTGAGATATCCAGAACTGGAGCTATGTCGTGAGATCATACCAAGATGCGTCTAATACCTTCGTTTAATCCAGTGAATAGGGAAAGAACTTTGGCCTTTAAAGCGAATTGCCTCAAGCTTCTAGGTAGACATGTGTACTTCGCAGTCTTGTCGAATCATCTTTCATTCTGCTTTCGGTTGGAAAAGTGAGTTCAGTCAGATTGTTTGTTTTGATAAGAGTAGGTGGAGAACTATTTCCTGTCTCAAATCACCCTGCCTGATTTTTATTTTCAAATTGTGGGAAGGCGTGCTGTGCACTCCCTGTCACCCACCACATTCAGCAGATCTTCCTTGTACGTTCCAGATGTCACAGCTGTTCCAGACCATAATGTTCTGCTTCCTGCCATGCAGAATGCTGTTCCTAACATTTCCAATAGAGTGATCTTTACTTTCGCTGCCTTTATCATATGTGCGATCTTCTAAACACACTTCATGTTGACTGCACATGTTTCTCCCTTAGGTTACTGCCAGTGTGCGTAAGCTGAGTGCACGTCCCACTGTTTGTTACCCCCGTCATGGGGGACAGGCAGGGCTACCTAACTTCGCCTATTTTGATCCACTTTACGTTTGGGAGCAGGAAGTCATATGTAGATCTGAGGATGACGTTAATCCTCAAAGGTGCTGTATTCCACATTTCATTCCAGTACGTTTACCCAGTAACCCATCTATATTCTCACAACTGAACTTTCTTCTAGAAACTTTTGGCATTTTTTGTTGTTGTGGCTTTATTGTTATGTGTTTGTGTGCTACCCTTTAACCTTTGATGACGACTTCAAATCTGGTCCGCAACAAGCAACAACTGTGTACCTCTGTAAATGGTTTACGAGGATCGTTGATAAGTACTTTTTACACCTGGAAAGAGACCTCCCCATATAATAACAAGAAGTTTGTTTGACATTGCCTCTAGCTGAAAAGAATAGCCGTCCAAAAACACTGTTAATAGGCACTGATTGAAGGAAATGAAGAAGTGCTACGTCACTTTAATCAAAACAACTGATTTAAGTCAATGGCTGATACACGTTAGACAAAACTTTCAGTACAAGAAAGAAGGACAAAAAGCGATTCAGCTTAGACAAAAAGTGTTTTTAACGGATGTGAGTGTAATTCTACGAATTCGAAAAACTGTTGTAATTGCGCACACGCATACACAGGCGAATCAGATGTTAAAATGAATGCAAGTATGGGTGGTCATACAATAAATCGCAGATATTCTCTGTCTCTGTCTCTGTCTCTGTCTCTCTCTCTCTCTCTCTCTCTCTCTCTCCAAACAAACAAACACACACACACACACACACACACACACACACACACACACACACACACACACACACACACACAACGTGGTACGAGCAGCCAAGAAAATACTAGGAGGAAATGTTGTAAATCAATGCCACCAGCTACTAGTAAAACTCTCTCTCTCGCACACACACACACACACACACACACACACACACACACACACACACACACACACACACACACATGATTTCATACATACATACATGCATACACACACACGCATACACACACACACACACATATGATTTCATACATACATACATGCATACATACACACGCATACACACACACACACACACACACACACACACACACACATATGCACGCACACACATGCACGCACGCACACACACACGCACACATACACGCACACACATACAGACACACAGACACACAAGACACACACACACACACAGACACACACACACACACACACACACACACACACACACACACACACACACACACGCAAGCACACACACAGACACAGACACACAGACACACAGACACACACACACACACACACACACACACACACACACACACACACACACACACACACACATGCGCGTGCAATAGATCAAACTGCCATGCGCCTCTCATTCTGTGTTAGATTATTTGTATAGCCCTCTAAATGTCATAAATCATCTGAGAGTAATGTTGTATGCGTGATGGTTGGAAAATGCGGTTTCTTTTAACTCTGTGTAAATGTTGACTTTTGCCTTGATATCAATGTTTTGCCTATGCATGAACGCGACCGGTCACCTGCAGTGAAAGAAGCACTGGTGTTAACAACAGCCACCACCAAAGAAACAAAAGGGTTTATCATCCACCACACTAGGAGCAGGAGCATCAACAATGATACCGTGCTTGCTGTTGTCTGAGTATGATCAACATTATCTCTGCAAAAGGGTCCGATGGGAAAGCTGAAATACAGTGACAGCAGAGCTCATTGGTTGGTTGTACATATGGGACTGGTTTGTACGGCTGCTCATGCGTTCTGTCCCGACACATTTCTTTTGAAGTCGAAGCTATGCAAGCGCAGTTGTTAGCATAGAAACATTTCCCCCAGTGGGCATACAGTGTCTTCTGATTGATCCCTTGGCATCCCCACGGGGACTAAAGTCATGGACATGCAGGTCTTTTGACCCTACAAACAATTTACTACAGTCTGAAGGCGATTTATCCAACTGCCTTTGAGTTGTATTGGTACCCGTTACTATTTTCATGAGAAATGATGATTTCTGTTGCTTCGTCATTCCCGTTTTCTTGCCTCTGGGCCTCATAATGTGTTGTATTATGACTCATGGAAACTAATTCTGATTCAACATAGGCGTCTTTGCACTAGGAAGCATCATACTCTATATAAGATTGGCCTACATCTGTTTCCTGGAAATGTCAACCATAATTGCGATTTTCTCTTCACACATGTGAATGCAAACTAAAATCTCTGTCCATCTATTTGATTGATTTCTTTATCATCTAGCATGCACATCATGCAGGAGTAGTGTTTAGCTTTACATACTGTTATTTGTCTGCCTGTGTGTCGGTTACTCTCTCTCTCTCTCTCTCTCTCTCTCTCTCTCTGTCTCTGTATCTTCTCTCTCTCTCTCTCTCTCTCTCTCTCTCTCTCTCTCTCTATATATATATGTGTGTGTGTGTGTGTGTGTGTGTGTGTGTGTGTGTGTGTGTGTGTGTGTGTGTGTGTGCGTGCGTGCGTGCGTGTGTGTGTGTGTGTGTGTGTGTGTGTGTGTGTGAAGATCTCTTATGTTCAAGAAATTGAAAGCTGTAAAGGGTCCCTTGTTTCTAAAACGATGCATGGTATAAAAGTATAACAAAGCAATTTAGCATGGTCGACAGCTTAGCTGCTAGCGTGAAAAGGGTCAATCGAAAACAGTATTGCTTATAAATATTATCAACTATCACATTTTTCCCAACGAATTTCAATTGCACGTAATAATAGGAAACTTGCTGAATACCCTTGCCTGAGAAATATAATTATTGCTTGGACAACATACTTACCATTATTATTCTTATACATAATGAACATTTTCAAATAAAAAAAAATCAAATAAATAAACAAACAAATAAATAAATTGGTCCATATATCATAAAAAGAACAAAAGAACAGATTTGTCATTGTAGTCTCTCACACACAAGGGATGTTTTAAATTAACGCTCTCTCTCTCTCTCTCTCTCTCTCTCTCTCTCTCTCTCTCTCTCTCTCTCTCTCTCTCTCTCAAACACAGGTAACCTCCCCTGCAGATTTCCAAATAACATTTATTGAAGTCTTGTAAAGTTGCACAGAGAATGCCAGGAATCAAAATGGGAACAATCCAAGCAAATCTACAGATTCACATGGACAATGTTGTTAGGTCTGTGTAAGACACAATTATCTATGTTTCTATGTGATACAAATGTTCGGCTGTACTTTTCCGATTTATAAAAAAAAAAAGCATGCAATGCCTTGTGAACATTAAGAAGAAAAACAACAGCAACAGTAATCATCATCGTCCTCCTCCTCCTTCTCCTCCTCCTCCTTCTCATCCTCCTCCTCCTCCTCACTATCATCATCATCATCATCATCATCATCATCATCATCATCATCATCGTCATCATCATCATCATCATCATCATCCTCATCATCAACTTCATCATCATCATCAACATTATCATGATCATCAAGCTTCAGACCTGGAAACATGTTTTAAGTTTGACACTCGTAGTTTCACGTACTTTGTGGGGAACCTTAACTGAACCTTCTTGTAAACAGTGTTTACAAAGAAATAAGCCCAAGTACACACAAGCGCAAGATGCAAAGTAACTGTTCTCTTCACACAACACAGGCAACAAAATGTCGACACATGTTCTTTTACAGACGTTACAAACATCTAAAAATGCACGGATAAATATTCCAAGATCAGTAAACATTGTGTCCAAGTGTTCACCGGAAACTGATTGAAGAGTGATTCCAAGCTGCATAGTTATTTCCCTTCACCCTGTGTGGCTAAAACGTGTTTGGGTGTTGTTGTTGTTTTTTTAATTTTTACCAAAAGGGAAATGTTTTCCCGAAGTTTGCTGGGTGTTCTTGTCCGTTACCATGATAACACAAACACGAAACTGTGGTGGAAAGATGGATCGTCAGTTAAAGACGAACCCATTAAATTTTGGAGCAGGTCAAGAGAGAGGGGTTTGTCCAGGAAGCTAACACAAAAACAACGAAGGTGATTTTAACAAAACGTGAGGAGAAGACAGATAGTGCAGAGCTGCCCGGCCCTCAAAGTGCCCTTCTGTGGGAGAAAGTCGATTTTTTTTTCATTAGCACACTGGACGTTTTCAGTAATAGCAATAAAACATAATTTCCACAAGTGAACTCTTCAGGTCATTTTTCTGGTACTAACCCAGACAGAATCTATAGCTGACTGACAGACACTTTGCCTAAATGTACACTATACATTTTGATTTGTCCAAGTCACAAGTAATCCCATCAATATTTAGTGAATGTGATCTGATTGGTTATATCATTATCGACATTGTTTTTCTATTTAAAGATTTTTACTTTAAGAATCATTTTTTTTTTCTTAAAAAAGCTTAAATGGGTAGGAGGAGAAAAACGGAAGACAACAGAAATGTCAACAAACAAAGCTTTGCTGGTTGTCGGCAGCAACACGTCATCTTGGGTATTGACGTTTTGGAATCTTGGATGTTTCAGAGTTTCAATGTCGACAATGGTAACTCCCCTCCTCCTCCCACGATCGAATATCTGTCAAACACAGCTCACTGTACTCGTCTTCAGCACATTTCCCGCCACGTGCTTCGATAGATATTAAGGAGTGGCAATTGCCGACCAGTTTGTTTTCTTGTATTTAACCCAGTGAAACAAGCTTTCCCGTGTCTTTTTAATCGTCACTGGCTTCTAAATCAGAAGCCGTTTCAAGCTGCTCCTTAGACGCCTCGTTTGTGCAGGAGCGAATACACTTCTACCCCTGGTTCACGTGATTTTTCTTCCCGTGAGTACCAGAAGTGGACCAAAACGCCTCAGGCGAACCAACACAATGTGGAACGAAATCGTAGATTTTTACGGTCGACAAGACAATAGTGCTTCTGTTGTTGTTGTTGTTGTTGTTGTTGTTGTTGTTGTTATGTTGTTGTTGTCATTGTTGCTGTTATTATTGATTTTTATTTTTACGGTCGACAAGACAATAGTGCTTCTGTTGTTGTTGTTGTTGTTGTTATGTTGTTGTTGTCATTGTTGCTGTTATTATTGATTTTTATTTTTACGGTCGACAAGACAATAGTGCTTCTGTTGTTGTTGTTGTTGTTGTTATGTTGTTGTTGTCATTGTTGCTGTTATTATTGATTTTTTTCTTGCCCTCGGTACTGCATTCCATGGGAGTGTAATGCAGAAACTTCGGACATATCGTATCACTAGACAGATCTGATAGTGGTCCGAGGACAAGCTTTGACATTCTAGCACTGATCCATGGTGCTGCAGATATGGGGAAAAGGGTAACATCAGGATCTGTTCCAGCTTTATGGCATCCGGCACTCTTCCGGAATTTCTTTTGAGTTTTATTGCTTGGCTGCTTGCCTTATTTTTACATGCTGGAATTTGAACAGTTTTTTTTTTTCACATACAGTCGAGGCCCCCATTCTGTTCAATGAATATGTAAAAAAAAAAAAAAAAAAAAAAATCGGACAAAAACGTGATCAGATGAAAAGACACCATTGTGACCTGTGTGATTTGAATTGCGTACTGGTGCAGTATCCAAAGCAGAAGCAGTGAATGCCAGTTCTTGCATACATTTCCCTGATTTAATTTAATTCAAATAATTTCACATTATTTAGTGCTCAGCCAACTGTTAGCGGTTGGTTTTGGAGTGTTGCAAACCTGTTACCATATCAAAATCAAACCAATACATGCGTGCAATAAATAGATACATAAATAAGTGAACGAATAAATAGATGAATAAACAGATCAATAAAGAAATGAATAAAGAAAGAAGCGAATAAATGAAAAAAATGTAGTCCATGCTTTATACAAATAAGAATCGACCTTTCACAACTGCCTGCCAAGTACAAGGGATATTCTATATAATTACCTCATACTAAGCCTCTCTCTCTCTCTCTCTCTCTCTCTCTCTCTCTCTCTCTCTCTCTCTCTGTGTGTGTGTGTGTGTGTGTGTGTGTGTGTGTGTGTGTGTGTGTGTGTGTGTGTACCGCATTCAGAGGCCTTGTTCAAAAGCATACTCACAACAAATGTATTGAAACTTTCGTTAGCCTTACACTTAACATATAGCGTCTTCCTTAGGCTCTTAAGTGGTTGATATGGAAGCCAGTTACTTTCAAATAAATACAACCATTTTCAAAATGGATTAATCATGTCCATACTTTTCAACAGTATTGAGTTGCTTCATTGTTACAAAAGGAGTAATAGTTTTGACTGTAACATCAACTTTTCTTCCACAAATATGAAATCTGACCAGAAGTACCAGAAGGTCCATCACATGGTTTGTTACATGGTTTGAGACATGATTTGTGACATGGTTTGTGACATGGTTTGTGACATGGTTTGTTACAGTTTTCTATACGGTTTGTGACATGGTTTGTGACATGGTTTGTAATGTAGTTTGAGATATAGTTTGTGACATAGTTTTTGACATGGTTTGTTACACGGTTTGTGACATGGTTTGTGACATGGTTTGTGACATAGTTGGTTACATGGTTTGTTTCATGGTTTGTTACATGGTTTTTGTAACATGGTTTGTGACATGGTTTGTGACATAGTTTGTTACATGGTCCGTTACATGGTTTGAGACATGGTCTGTTACATGGTTTGTTATATGGTTTGTGACAAGGTTTGTGACAAGGTTTGTTGCATTGTATGTGACATGTATTTCGATATGGTTTGTGACATGTTTGGTGACATGTTTTGTGACATGACTTGTTACATGTTTTGTTGCAGGGTTTTTCTTTTACACAGTTTGTGACATGGTTTGTGACATCATTTGTGACGTAGTTTGTTACCTGGTATGTGACATACTTTATGACATAGTTCGTGACATGGTTTGTTATATGGTTTGTTGCATTATATGTGACATGATTTGTGACATGGTTTGTGACATAGTTTGTGACACAGTTTGTTACACGGTTTGTTACACGGTTTGTGACATGGTTTGTGAAATGGTTGGTTATATGGTTTGTTTCATGTTTTTCTTTTTTTTTTACATGGTTTTTGTGACATAGTTTTTGACATGGTTTGTGACATGGTTTGTGAGATGGTCTGTTACATGGTTTGTGATATGGTTTGTGACATAGTTTGTGAGAAGGTTTGTTGCATTGTATGTGACATGGTTTTCGATATGGTATGTGAAATGGTTTTTGATATGGTTTGTGACATGGTTTTTGACATGGTTTGTTACATGGCTTGTTACAGGTTTTTTTTTTTTTACACGGTTTGTGACATGGTTTGTGACATGGTTTGTGACATGATTTGTGGCATGGTTTGTGATGTGGTTTGAGACAGGTTTGAGAGATGCTTTGTGACATGGTTTGCGAATAGTTTGTTCAACCTGGCGGCAAACTGTCTAATATGCTACATTTTTCATCAATATTATATATATATATATATATATATATATATATATATATATATATATGTATATATATATATATATATATATATATATATATATATATATATATAGAGAGAGAGAGAGAGAGAGAATAGTGCTAAGAATCAACGTTATTTTAAAAGAAGTGCTCAACCACAGTGGGAGCGACATTTGTCACATTAAAAGGAAGCTAAAAACAAGCTTAAAACATCAACAGGTCTGTTTCTTGCAAGTGCAGTGGTCAGGATGTAGGGTGTTTGTGCTGCCAGTGTTATACATAGCTTGCTGTTTTTTTTTCCGTGTTGCATGTGCTTCTCAGGTGTTTTTTATTTTGCTCACTGATAAAAACTTCCATCTGTGTCTGCAATTGTTAACCATTTCTGTTCTAATATTTAAAGTTGCTAATTGTGGCTTACATAGTATAATGTATTTCTCTGTTAGACATAGATTACATCTTTTTTGAAATGTTATTATATGGTGCTGCTCTTTTTAAGATTTTCCAAGATATGTTGTAGTCTGCGTTTTTATCTTTAAGTTTCCAAATGTATTTACTCAGTTCTGTTTGGTTTTTGTATCTTTCTTTGCTGAATAATTGTTTATGGTTTGCATATCTAGTTTTAAATTGATTTTCAGTGATACCTACATATGTTTCTTCTGCGTTCTCTGATGTTACAGTGACTTGGTACACAATATTGTTGTAAAGGCATTTGTTGTTTAGGGGGCACTGTTCTTTTTTGGTACAGTTGCAAGATTTCCTTTCGTCACCCTCATTTTTCTCTGTGCTGCTTTTCATTTTATTTGCTGAATCAATGACATTTTTAAGATTCGGCATACATGAATATATAGTTTGACGTTGTTTTTGTTGAATATCTTAAATAATTTGTGGTTCTCTGGGAAAGATGATGTTGAGATTAAAAAAAAATCTTTCCCTACGTTTGTTTTGACTCTTCCATACATGGGGGATTGTACCATATGATTTTCCTTTTCCTGTTCTTTCTGCATCTGTTCGTATCATTGTCTGGATCGTATTTTAATTCATAATTGTAGCCACTTTTATGTAACGCTTCTTGGTATTCAGCTGTAGCATTGTTGAATGCTGTCTCGTTACATGACAAAATAGATAGTCTTTTGTTTATGCCTCTGGGTATTGTTTTCAGTATGGAAGGTGGGTGATTGCTTTTGATGTTTACATAAACAGGCATATCATTTGGTTTTTTGTATGGTTTATATGTATGTTGGTTGAGGTCTAACGTTATGTCTAAATAGTTCACTATCTTTTTGTTTGCTTCTATGGTGATTTTTAAGTTTTGGTTGTGGAAAATTTTACACAATTCTTTTTTTTTTTTTTTTCAATATTCCTAGGGTTGTCATTCAGAGCGGTAAGGCCGTCGTCCCTGTACAGTCCAGTTTGTTTTCCAAGTTTTTTTTTTTTTGAATGTTGGATAACATGAATAGTCCGACAAATTCGCAAGTTTCGGCACCATCATATGATCCCATTGTAACATCAAAAGTTGAGTTCCTGCTTGTGCTCTTAATCCAGGTTTCATTTTTACTGTGCAGTAAAGTTTTCTTTGTATAGAAAATGATTTCCATTTCTGACCCTGATATTTCTGTGTACTTGTTGGCAAATTTTATAGCTTTAGTTAGTAACTTTTCATCTATAGATGGATAGAAATCTACTATGTCAAATGTTATAAAGGCTATATTTCTTGTTTGTTGATTTTTTTAACCATTGTATGACTTCATATGTGTTTTTCCAGAGATTGAGTTCAGTGTTTTCTTTTATGCTGTTTATGGTTTTCTCTAAGATTTTTTTTTTTTTAAAATCAATTTTCCCTAGTTCAGATTTGGAGGGGTTTATCAATCTACATGTTGGATTATTCGAGAAATTAGGTTTGTGGTCTTTAAGTGTAATAAAAGCTTCTCTAGCTGCTGTGGTCTCTACTCTGTCACCTAAGTCCATTTGATGTACACGTTCCTTTTCTTTCTTTCTGATGTGATCATATGCGGCCTTGTCAGTCTTTCTGTAATTTTTTGAATATTTTTGTCAAGAAGTTTTGAGTACTCTTCATATTCCGTTTTATAAAAGTTGCTGCTTTTATCCGCCTTCACAAATATTTTTTTTAGCATTTTGAATTTGTTTAATTTCCTTTTCTAACGCTGTTTGGAATTTATTATTTGATTTTTTGAATTCTATGTTGGCTAACATTTTTTTCATTTTATCTTCAAATGTTTTCATTTCTTCAATGGTTGGTGGTGCTCGCCATGATTTGAAGTCACATATATTTTTATCTTCTTTTTTAGCATTGGGGTTTAAAAAGAAAAAATGCTTTCCATCTCATATGTTTGATGAATTTTTCTGTCTGTCCTATCATTTTCTTCATGCAGCACTGGGGTTTAGCGAACGGAATGTTTTTAATGGACCGTTTGAAGTTGATTTTTTCCATTTTAAAATCTGCTGGTTCAAAGTGCTCAACGTAGGGAGCAGTTAATAGATTCGTCATCAGTGAAAAAAGGGGTCTAATCACTGTGATTTCTGCTTCTAATCTCAGCATTGCTTCACACCACAGATTTGTCGCAATAAAAGAAATGTGTGTGTGTGTGTGTGTGTGTGTGTGTGTGTGTGTGTGTGTGTGTGTGTGTGTGTGTGGAGCACTGAAAGAAAGAACAGAAGACACAGCAACACCATGAGGGCCAGCAGCAGAGTACACAATGTCAGGACTCTGTACACAGATCGACTCCCAGTCTACCGGTGTCGACGGTTGACCAAAGCCACTACGTCGACAAGGAATTGGTCAGTTAGACCGCCTCCGCCCCAACTGACCCCATTGCGTCACGTGGACCCATATCAGGTGGCTCTGAGGAGAACTTGTGTTGGGAAGAGGGCAGTGGAGCATTTCCAGCGACTTGAACCACTTAAACTCCACTACAAAGTGAACGCCAAACCCCAACCACCCCAGCTTCCCAAGCAGAACAATGTCAACCTTCATTTGATGATGATGGCGATGATAATGATGATGATGATGATGGTGACGATGATCACAGTGATGATGATGATGATGATGATGATGGTCATGATGATGATGATGTTCGTCATGATGATGGTGATGATGACGATTGATGATGATGATGATGATGATGATGATAATGATGATGGTGATGATGATGATGATGATGACGATGCTATTGCTGATGATGGTGAAGATGGTAATGATGATAATGACGACGACGACGACGACGACGACGACGGCAATCATGATGCTGATGACGACAATTAGAATTTTAGAATGATAATGTTTCCAGCCACGCCAGGTTTGATTGGCTGTGTGATAGCTGCTGAGTTTAACACAACTGACAGCAGCAGTTATGTCCGTTCACCCTTTCCTTGGACACAAACGGACAAAGGATTGGACTGACGGCAAGGGTCACGTGCTGCTTAGTGATGATTGTTGGGTTTGTCAGACACTTCCTCCAAGCTCAGCACGTTCCTAGGTACCTAGCTCCTCAACTCTTAGCATGCACAGTGGCCTGCTCTTTGACGGCGTGACCGCCGTGGAGAAAGGAGCCATCTCCACTCGTTAGTTTGTCCCTCAACATTGCTCTGAAGTCCAAATCCTGGGGAAAATGTCATTATCATTATCATTACCACTAGTTAGTTTGTCCCTAACATTGCTCCAAAGTCTCAGTCCTGGAGAAAATGTCATTACCTTTGTCATCACCACTAGTTAGATTGTCCCCAACATTGCTCTAAAGTCTCAATCCTGGAGAAAATGTCATTATCTTTGTCATCACAACTAGTTAGTTTGTCCCTAACATTGCTCTAAAGTCTCAATCCTGGAGAAAATGTCATTACCTTTGTCATCACCACTAGTTGGCTTGCCCCAAACATCGCTCTAAAGTCCCAATCCTGAGGATAATGCCTTTACCATTGTTATATCCACTGGTTATTTTGTCCCAAACATTGCCTAAATTCAAAGTCCTGGGAAAATGCCACGACCATTGTCATTACTACTAGTTAGTTAGTCCACAACATTGCCTAATCTCACAATCGTGAAAATGTCATTACCATTGCCTATGATTTACACTGCTTGAAGCAGATGTCTGTAACATTGCCTACAAGCCACATTCTTGGTCAAACTCCCACTTGCATTGTTCGTGAGTCAGAATCCTTGGTGAAACTGCAGCCACGATTGACTGTAGGTCCTTAACCTGGTGATGACGTCCCCAGTAATGCCTCTTTAAGTCATAATCCTGATGCAACTGTCACCAGCTTTGCCATTGAGTCACAGTTTTGGTTTTAATGAACCCTGCTTGTTAAACTCCCTGCTGTGTCCATCTTCAATTTTGCCTGGAATTCACGATCCTAGGTTAGCTGTCCTAGCATTATTTTGACAGTCCTAGGCTAGGTAGGTTTCCCCTGACATCGTCTGTAAGTCACAATCCTGGTGAGGCTGTCATCAACATTGCCTGTTGTTTTCTATAAGCATGCTCACACAACCACAAAATGACTGGCATTGACTGAAATTGCGCGATCAGGCTGGTGATTTTTCTAAAAACGAAGCCAACGTGTTCTTGCCTGAATCTTTAAGTCTGCAAGAAACGCCAGATGGTTCAATGATTGGCGCACATACATAGTAATTGAAAGTCCCGAAGTTTCTATGCAACCATTTTGTAAGTTCCGTGTGTTTTCCGTGACAATGATTAGCACTTATACAAAGCTTTTTTCAGTTCCAGTCAAATCGTTTATGCGGTTATCTGGCAGTGAAAATGTGGGTGTGTTTATGTGTGTGTGTGTGTGTGTGTGTGTGTGTGTGTGTGTGTGTGTGTGTGTGTGTGTGTGGTGTGTGTGAGGGAGGGGGCATTTACTACTTGTCCTCTTTTCTTGTTTATATATTTATTTTATTCTGGTTGCCGCTATATAGGGAATGGTGATCCGCCAACACAGATCATTTTCCTTCCTTATTTTTCAGTTGCAAATTTATCTCACCATGCAAAATGGGACAAAACTCATGCCTGTGTAGTGCAAGGTTGGATTGTCTTTGGTTACATGCGCATCTCTCTCTCTCTCTCTCTCTCTCTCTCTCTCTCTCTCTCTCTCTCTCTCTCTCTCTCTCTCTCTCTCTCTACTTTTGTGTTTTCCATGTGCTTTCTGATTTTTTGTTGTCTTTTTGTCCCCCGGGGTAGGGTGGAAAAAGTCTTTGTAATTTGCTTTTCTCGTTACTCTGGTAAATGAAAATTTTGTTCTCTCTCCTCTCTCTCCTCTCCTCTCTCTCCTCTCTCTCTCTCTCTCTCTCTCTCTCTCTCTTCTTCATCCCTTTCTCTCCATCTCCACCTCCTAGCCATCCTCACCTGTCTACGCTTCTACCCCTCCCCTTTCCTCGTCATCTCAACCCTCCCCCCCGTCTCCGCCTCCCCCCCCCCCCCCTCAGCAATTTAACCATTTCAAGCCAACCCTTGCAGTTTGCATCTCTCCCCTCCTCCTGCTTTCACCTTTTCAACCCGCAGCTCCTCCACCCTTTCCCTCCCATACATACCTGTTTATTTCACGATATGAAAAGAGAGAGAGAGAGAGAGAGAGAGAGAGAGAGAGAGAGAGAGAGAGAGAGAGAGATGAACTATATATAGTCGCTTCCGACGTCATGTACCATTATTGATATAGATGATAATGTTAATTATAATGATAGAGAGCCGATTATAGCGATAAAGAACAAGCGAAATCATATGATAGGTGATACTATGTGCTGTCAGTAGTACCAATCATCATGGGTTATAACAATAGAGAACCATTTGAGTGTGTCATTGTCAAAGTGTAAAACCATGCTAACATATTCACAAGCATATCTCATAACCCCCCCCCCCCCCACCCCCCGCCCAACACATGGTGTCTGTTCACACTGTCAGTAGAAATACGTCAAACTGAAAAAAAATTCACACACACACACACACACACACACACACACACACACACACACACACACACACACACACACACACCACACCACACGGGCGCGCGCGCGCGAGCGCACGCAGGAATGCAGGCACGCAGGCACTCACGCACG
>CM065742.1:45329517-45332017 GCA_033310375.1 Conus canariensis
CCGTAGAACAGGTGCTCGATAGCGATGTGGGTTAGACGTCCGTCTATAAAAAAGGACAAAACCTTAAGATGCCCACCCGTCAAAATGATGCTGGTTCGAATCCTGGCAGCGCTAGAAAGAAAAAAAAACTGGTAGCAGAGGGACACTTAGTAATCATGACCTAAATGTGGCCCCGGCCTGCTCAAAGTGTAAAGAGTTCGTGGCAGAGAAACTTGATTGAGGGGAGAGGGTGGGGGTGGGGGATCTTCGCTGATGATCTTTTGCTGTTTAACTCTCTTCAGACTTTCTTCCAATTAAAATCGACACGGAAGTACAGTGTGTCACACTCACACTCTGAACCTTCCCTGTGGTGGCAGCCATGTGGGCATTCCAGACGATGAGCTAGTTGATCAACTTGCCAAGAGTGCCACAAAGAAAGAGTTGAGCAGATTGTCTATCCTTTACACTGATCTGAAACCCGAAATGATGTCAAACACCTCTGGCAAGAGGAATGGAAGTTGCAGACAGATAACAAATTGTACAGACATCTGTCCAAACCTGACAGAGTTTTGACCATGTTCCCGAAGCGGCCGTAAAGAAGAAACAGTTTTGTGCCGTTTGCACACAGGCCACTCCTTTTACATCCATTCTTATCTTTTAAAGGGTGAAGAAGCTCCGTGGTGCATTCCATGCCATGTACCTCTCACAGTGAAACACATCTTATAGAGTGTTGGGACTTGCACGATGTGAGACATAAACACTTGACAGCAGACTCCATGAAAATCTTGTTCAGAAGTGTCCTACTTGATGTGATCTTAAATTTCTGAGGCAGATTAACATTTTTCATCTGATCTAACATTTTACGAAAGAAAGATTTTTAACGAAGTTTCCGGTGCGTTTTTAGGTGTATTTTAAAGGGTTGTGTGATTTTTTTAAAATGACTTGTGAGTTGGCTTCAACGCGGTGAGAACCCTGATATGGTCCTTAGCGGTCGGCTGGGCTATAAGCTACATGACCTTACCTTATCCTATGGTGGAATAGTGCAGAGTGCTTTTAGAAGATTTTGAAAAGCTTTTCCCTTCATTAACTTAAAATTCATCAGGTTCCGTTACATTTCAACGCGAACACAAGCGTGTAAAGGGAGACAAAAAAACAAGCCACCATGTTCTTCCTATCGACAGAAAGTTGCGGCCCTTTGCATGCTGAACAACCCATAGCCTATAATTATGAGTTCGATATGTTGTCAACAACCCATAGCCTATAATTATGAGTTCAATATGTTGTCAAGAACCCATACCCTATAATTATGAGTTCGATATGTTGTCAAGAACCCATACCCTATAATTATGAGTTCGATATGTTGTCAACAACCCATGCCCTATAATTATGAGTTCAATATGTTGTCAACAACCCATAGCCTATAATTATGAGTTCGATATGTTGTCAAGAACCCATAGCCTATAATTATGAGTGCAATATGTTGTCAAGAACCCATACCCTATAATTATGAGTTCGATATGTTGTCAACAACCCATAGCCTATAATCATGAGTTCGATATGTTGTCAAGAACCCATAGCCTATAATTATGAGTTCGATATGTTGTCAACAACCCATAGCCTATAATTATGAGTTCGATATGTTGTCAAGAACCCATAGCCTATAATCATGAGTTCGATATGTTGTCAAGAACCCATAGCCTATAATTATGAGTTCGATATGTTGTCAACAACCCATAGCCTATAATTATGAGTTCGATATGTTGTCAAGACAGCTGAAGAAAGTTTGATTCATTGTCAAATAAGCTGAAAGCTGAAACTACTGTGAATTTTGGGAATACCCACATGACAAGTAAGCACGTACAAAGTAAGTGAAGACTTGATTGTTTCGCAGCTTCATATATACACCAGTGTATGCTGTTTATTTCACATACTTAGATCCCCTTTGAAACTACGCTGTCGACCAGATATTTCCTTGCCGCATTCTTTGCTCTGTGAAGGTCAGACCATACTCTTCCTTGAATTTCTCACTCAACTGCACCACAGTGAGCGGCTGCCATAGTGCCAGAAAGATATTCCAGCATGCGAGGACTCGATTTTGAAATAAACCCAGTGGAGCACCTCAGGTGAGTTGTCTGAGACAGCACATATCGACAACAGTTATGGCCCTAAGAAGGTTATATTTCTTCACCTACTGTTGGTGTCAGCCTTTAATTTGAGTTGGTTGGTAAGACTTTGAGACGGAGTTGTGACAGATCGTGAGAGTGATCAGTTAAGCCCTGATCTCAAACAGCGAATCCGTCTTACTCTCGACTCGCCTTTTTTCTGGCATTGCTCTCACTCGTCATTTTGTGGTCACACTCGCCATTTTGTGGTCACACTCGCCATTTTGTGGTCACACTCACCATTTTGTGGTCACACTCGCCATTTTGCGATCACACTCGCCAATTTGTGGAAAGCAGTGAGTAGATCGAGTGGGCACGTGACTCAGACAAGGAACTAATTCCTAACTTTGCCAGTTGTT
>CM065742.1:45337017-45345478 GCA_033310375.1 Conus canariensis
ACGGTCATATCAGGACTGTCACCATGTTGAAGTTAACTAAAAGGTCATTGAAAAAAATGATCAAACAATCAATCAATCAAACAAACAACAACAACAAAAACATTCACACATCTCTTTAAAATACACCTTCTAAAAACGCACTTGAAACTTCGTGAAAAATGCTTCTTCCATAAAATCTTAGATCAGATGAAAAATGTCAGCCTGCTTGCGAAAATCAAAGATCACATCAGGTGGGACATCTCTGAACAAGAATATCATTGAGTCTGCTGTCAAGTATTTATGTCTAACATCGTGCAAGCCCCGACACTTAAAAAAAATGCGTTTCACTGTGAGTGGTACATGACATGTCATGCACCACGGAGCTTCCTCACCTTTTAAAAGACAAAAATGGGTGTGAACCGAGTGGTCTGTATGCAAATGGCATAAGATTGTTTCTTCTTTACGGCCGCTCCGTAACACAGTAAAAACTTTTTCAGGTTTGGACAGGTTTTGTACAATTTGTTATCCGTCTGTGAGTTCCAGTCCTCCTGCAAGAGTTCTTTGACATGAGCCTGCGTTTGGGGTTTCAGATCAGTGTGAGGGATAGACAATCTGATCAACCCTTTCGTTGTGGCACTCTTGGCAAGTTGATCAACCACCTCGTTGCCTCAAATGCCCACATCACTGGGAACCCACGCAAAAACTATGTTGTATCCATCTGATTTCATTGCTTCCCTTCATTTCACTACCTTTACTATGTTTATATTTCATTGTTTGCAACACTGTAGTATGTATCAATCAGAGATGTCAACTATAACATAATTTATTCAAAAGGGCTAGAATATTCATGTTTCAACATAGATTTGGACCTCATCTTGAGACAGGATTTAATTGTCACTAACTGGAAATGCTGAAGCAAGGGTCCGAAGAAAACGGGTTTATTTGTCACAGTTTGAATGGAAAATCAAGTGCCCAAAAGTCTTCTAAGGCCAGGTACTCTGGTAGGAAGTTTACCTTGCGGTGCTTGTAAGTCTATTCAGTGATGGCATTGAAATGAACTCATTTAAGAAGCGCACATGGTCACACTTAAAGGATTTTCACTTACGACAGAGGGTACTAACGACGTCACATCTAAAGCATTAATTGTGCTAGCATGTCCTCTATTGAGTAAATTCCTTCGAAAATGTGTTTTATTTTTAGTGTCTACATTTTCCAAACTTTGGCCAGATTCTTTGCATTATTTTAAAGGCCTTCCATCTGTTTTTATAAACTTTCAGGTGAAAGGTTTTGGGGGCCACCAATGCTCTCTTCCACACAAGCTGGTGTAGCACTTATCTAATGACTTAATATCGCATGCGATTTGGGTTTTTAGTCAATTGTAGTTGGAAACCGGAAGCGTTGCTATGACCAAGTTGTTCAACGACTGTGTTAGAGAAGTTCATCAGAGAATGTTTTAGTTTTGTTATTAAATATTTAAAACGTTGCCTTTGCGTCTGTGTGTTGCTTCATTGATGACCCCGAATCGTGAGTAGACCTTGTAGTGACCAGCTAATGCCAGCTACGACCACTCCTACGCTCACAGACTCATTCAATCATGTCAATGACAACAGAAGCAATTGCACAACTTGCAGACGCCATCCGGCAACAAACTTTATCTCAGATGGAAGAATTTCCGCCTCAGCCACCTGTGGCAGCTGTCGCCTTCAAAGCACCCCCCTTTTGGACAACCAATGCATCAGCATGGTTTCTTCATTTGGAGGCTGTTTTCGCTACACACACACCTCCCATTACGAATGACTTGACAACATTTCATCATGTAATTCAACTTCTCGACTCAGATACATCCAGACGTGTACAAGCGGTAGTCGAACGCCCCCCAGACACTCAAAAGTATGAAAGACTCAAGGCGGCTCTACTCAAAGCTTTTGAGTCCACACAACTACAGAAAAATACTGCCCTCCTGCAAATGCAGGGTCTGGGAGACAAACGACCGTCAGAATTATTGCAGTACATGCAATCGATGAATTCCAACCCAGAGACCCTCTTCAAAGCTCTTGTTTTTCTGAATCAACTGCCACCAGAAGTCCGGAAGATTCTTGCCCAGTCTCCAGACGAAGAGCTTGAGGTTCTAGCCGAAAAGGCTGACCACATCTTAGAAGTGGATCTCCCAACGCCTGCATTCGTGGCAGCTGCATCAAACCGACCATCAAAAAATTACTTTAACAGTGCTTCAAATCCTTTCACTTTGTGCAAGTATCACGCACGATCCGTAACTGAAGCGAGACGCTGTGAAAACAAAGCAGGTGGACGACCCTGTGCAATGGCCCCACAACAACCCAGGTGGAAACGGGATCAAAAACAGACCGCCAACATTAACTCCACTGAATCTCATGATGTTCATGCAACTTCCTCAGTCAACATTAGCACAATCAGGGTAGCTGATGTTTTGTCAGGACGCAGTTGTCTAGTTGACACGGGCGCTGAAGAATCTGTTTTCCCTGCAAGTGTCACAGAACGCAAAAAGGCTCGAGGACCCAGTCTAGTTGCTGCCAGCGGCTCAGCCATTCCTACTTATGGAAGAAACATCCCATTGCAACCAGGACAGGGTGCATCGTTTGTTCAAAAGTTTTGGATTGCCGATGTGACTCAACCAATCCTAGGCGCAGACGTTTTTGCTACCCAAAGGCTGGCTATTGATCTCACCAACAGACGTCTGGTGTCCCTGGATAGAGGTTTGATAATCCCCGAACAGCCAGCACGCTCACAAGCAGGACGAAGCATACACAAGATTCATTCCCGCTACGAAGCAATTGTAGAGGAGTTTCCTGAACTCCTAGTACCTTTCTTCACAGAAAACAAGCATGGTGTACTCCACCACATTCCAACTACTGGTTCCCCTGTGCATGCACGTGCACGTCGCCTCGGTCACGAGAAATTGACAGCTGCTAAAGCAGAGTTCGACGAAGCGGAGCACCTAGGTATCGTCCGCCGTTCATCTTCCCCTTGGTTATCACCATTGCACATGGTGAAGAAAAACAATGGAAGCTGGCGTCCTTGCGGAGATTATCGTCGACTAAATGATATAACCAGTGTGGGTTTTTCTGCCCCAACAGGCTCCTACCCATAGTTGAGTTTGCTGCAGACTCAGTTGGGAAGATTGGAACCACACAGTCGAGTTTCATCCACTTAATGGATGCATTTCTGAGAGTGTTGCTCAAATTTCCTGACCAACACTGCAGGTGTCTGTATCTCTCGGGCCTGGTTGACGCTGGGATATATTATGAAAGGAAGCGTAGAGTACAGCCCTGTCATGTAGTCTCAGACCGAAATCGAAATCTGTAGTATCATCTTAATCATCCTCATTCTCATTGATCAGCATTAAAAAAAAAGTCTCAAATTCCGTGGCCCTTCATGCCCTGCTCTCATGGTGACCTCAGTTTCGATGTCCTCTCCACGTCTGTGGTCTTGGTTTGGTTCCGTCGGGGTCACCGGTATCGGCGAGTCCATGGGGGCTGTCGTTGGATGGACGTGGTGGCGCCCTCCGGAGGGAGAGCTCACTCACGCCGGCTCTGCAACTAAGCAATTATTGTCGTCAGTAGGGGGCTTAGTAGGTGGTGTTCTGCGTATGTTAGATCAGAACAGGCGCCACTGAACACCACCGAAGTGACTCGGCAGCAGTGCAGTGTCTCCTCCGGTGGGTTGCCTCTTAACGACTTGGCATGGACTGCTCCCTGTGGATTGTTGGTGCCGGGGCTGCGGCGGGACCGACTGGGCTGTGGCTGTGAACGGGGTGTCGGAATGAGCGGCGTGGGTGCACTGCCTCTGAGGTGGCACAGAGGTTGGGACAGCAAAAAAAAAAAAAAAAAAATATATATATATATATATATATATAACCAGAAGAGATGACCGCTACCCCCTTCCTCACATCCAGGACTTGAATACCAACCTTGCTGGAAAAAACGATTTTTTTTCTAAAATTGATCTTGTTCGAGGCTACAACCAAATCGCAGTTGCACCCGAAGATATTCCATAAACAGCAGTCATCGCCCCATTCGGCCTCTATGAGTTCCTGAAAAATGCAGCTCAGGCATTTCAACTCCTCATGGACGGTGTTTTGAAAGACCTGGACTGCTGCTTTGTGTATCTTGATGACATTCTTCTTGCAAGTGCTTCACCCGACAACATGAGGCCGATCTACGCACCATTTTCAGCCTATTGACCTCTAACGGTTTAGTGGTCAATATCAAGAAATGCGTTTTTGGTCAATCTTCCCTGCATTTCCTTGGACACTTAGTCTCGGCAGCCGGGATTGAACCCCTGCCAGAAAAAGTTCGCGCAATCGTTGATCTTCCCACTCCTTCTGACAAGAAAGCTCTTGAACGTTTCCTGGGAATGATGAATTTCTATCACAGATTTCTCCCAGGCATCGCAAAGCGCCTTGCACCTCTGACTGAGGCTATCACAGGTAAACCCAAGAAATACACATGGACACCTGAATGTCAAGCTACATTTGAGGAAGCCAAATCAGCACTAACTTCTGCTGTCATGCTCCATCACCCCGACCCGCAATCTCAGACAAAACTTTCAGTGGATGCATCAGACACTGCCATGGGAGCCGAACTGTCACAACAGCAGAATGGTACCTGGAAATCCATTGCATTCTTCTCCCGAAAGCTCACACCAACCCAACAATGTTACTTAACGTTTGATTGTGAACTGTTGGCCATCTACAGTGCAATCCAGCATTTCCGCTACTTCTTGGAAGGAAGAACATTCACGATGTTCACAGATCCCAAACCACTCACTCATGCCCTGACAAGCAACACTGACAGATCTCCTCGCCAGGAACGTCAGCTTTGCTACATAGCCGAGCTCTCAACAGACATGAGACACATTAGTGGGTCAGACAACATTGTACCTGACACACTCTCCAGGGCACCTGCTCCTGACCAAGAGCCACTGATTGCTAGTACACCACCAGTCCCTGCTGTAGATCTTGCTCAAATGGCAGCGGCACAGCAAATCGATCCCAACGTTGCAGACTTACGCTCCAAACCAGGAACCCTACAACTGAAGAATGTCACTCTGGATGGCACCCAAATTCTGTGTGATGTTTCTACGGACCGCCCCCGGCCAGTGGTACATCCAGCATGGACAAAAACTGTATTTGATGTTTTGCACAACCTGTGTCATTCTGGATCCAAACCCACCATCCGCGCTATCTCAGCACGCTACATCTGGCCTGGACAAAAAAAAAAGATGTGAGGAATATGGTCAAGGCTTGTCACGAATGTCAGGCTAGCAAAATTGGACGCCATACCAAAGTTCCACTCTCCCCTTTTGACCCCCCTGATAGACTCTTTGGTCACATACGCATAGACCTTGTGGGACCACACCCTTCATCAGAAGACTGCACTTATATGTCTGCCATTGTAGACAGATTTACAAGATGGCCAGAAGCCATTCGTCTTCCCAACGCAGAAGCTGTAACCTGTGCCAAGGCCTTATTGCGTGTTTGGATCGCACGATTCGGAGTTCCAGACACAATTACTTCAGACCAAGGCCGTCAGTTCACCAGCGCGCTGTGGCTGGAGCTGAACATGGTGCTCGGAGTTAAACCCCGAAATACTACAGCGTACCACCCCCAAGCTAATGGCATGGTGGAAAGGTTTCATCGCAGTCTCAAAGCCGCTCTCAAGGCTCGCCGAGACGGACCACGCTGGATGGACGAACTACCAATCGTGATGCTAGGCATCCGGACAACGTGGAAAGAAGAACTTGACGTCGCTCCTGTTCTCCTCACCTATGGCACAAACCTCCGAGTGCCTGGTGATTTCCTTCCACCCCCATGTGCAGACAAAGTGTTCGCTTCCAGTACCTTCGTCCAAGAACTACAAGAAAAACTTAGAAAACTTTCCCATTTTCCCCCTTCCCACCATGGATCACTAGCGTCGCACATCCCCAAGAACTTACAGTCAGCAGATCAGGTGTACCTTCGTCATGACGCCCGCAAGGGCCCCTTACGACGGACCGTTTCCTGTGTTAGCCCGTGCCGAAAAATACTTCGACAGTTTTGAAAGATGGGAAGACTATTCGCGTGTCACTGGATTGACTCAAGCCTGCTAATTTCCCACAACATCTTCCCAGACCTGGTCAGAATCCCTGTGTGTCTGAGCCACAGGACCCTCATGCTCCTCAGGAGGATCACACTGCCAAACCAGATGATGCTACCAGACCAGATCGTGCTGCCAGATCTGATGATGCTCGAGGCAACGCTCCAGCATCTGCACAGTATCCTTTGTCAAATGCTCTGACACCACAAGTTACAACTCGCACTGGGAGACTGCTGCAGAAGCCAAAGAAATATCGAACATTTTACCGACTCAGCCAAGTCTGAACATTACAACATCGAACATATACTTCAAAGACTCAACCAAGCTTATACTTTCCACATGATATTGGACAGATGTTATGAGTTTGTTGATTATACTATTTGTTTCACTCTGGTATGTTTGCATTCATCGCTCTGCGCCGTTCTGGGGGAGCCCTGCAGCACTTATCTAATGACATAACGTCGCATGCGATTTGGGTTTTTAGTCAATTGTAGTTGGAAACCGGAAGCGTTGCTATGACCACGTTGTTCAACGACTGTGTTAGAGAAGTTGATCAGAGAATGTTTTAGTTTTGTTATTAAATATTTAAGACGTTGCCTTCGTGTCTGTGTGTTGCTTCACTGGTATGAATCTTCTCATCTGATTAGGATAGCTCTGAACTGAAGACTGGCGTGAAAACAATAAGTAAACTGGGTTCCTTGTTCCATCTCCTCCAGTGAGGCTTAATCCTAACATCTTCCTCTTGGGTAAGTTGTAAGGGACCTGCTACCAGGAGACTGATCAGGGAGATTATCCAAGGTTTACCATTTGACCCGACACACCGGAATGACTTGGCAGTCTTCTGTAGAGACCGTACAGTCAGTGAGGAGGTAGAGAAGGTATAAGCAACCATGTTGATTGATGGGGCATCCACATCACGTTCTTCTGGATCAGGCCACTGGCGGGCACACGTTGGAAGCTGATAGTTGCATCTGGTGGCGAAGAGGTCTATGAGGGAAGTTCCCCAAGTTCGACAAGTCTCACAACACACGGACTGTTCTAGGAGACCACTCATTAGGGCGCAGATGGTTGTGTCAGAATGTTCAGTTTCCTGGAAACATGCTGGACCCGTAAGGCGTACTTGTAAAGAGTGGAAAAGACTGAATTGGGAAGGGTCTCATCTGTTAAAAGTGTGGAAATGTGTTCCATTCTGATTATTGATATACGCTATAACTGCCGAATGGTCCAAACAAACAGTTGCACATTTCCCCGTTAAGGTGCGAATTCAATGATGTGACAATGTTGAATACAGCCCGGTATTCTGGGAAACTGACGTGTGTTTACTTATGAAAATACTCTACAGTGCCGATTTCGTCAAATGGAGTTAAACGATGGACGACATCAATTGCAAGTAACAGATAGGCACTTCAGCCAATGCTTTTCCACTTATCAAAATCAAACTAGATTAAGCTGATGAAGAAAATTTGAGCACTTTCAAAATATAGTCGAATTGACGTATGATATTGAAACAGCAATTTCAAAACGAAGGTTTTGATTAGATATGGATGTGAATAGTTTGAAAGTGCCAGACAGGGTTAGAACCACCTTAATTAAAACATGTTAATTCAAACACGTTCGGTGCAGTTATAATCACAAGAAAAAATAGACGATATGAACTTAAAGTAATAAGACATATCAAACAGAATATAGAAGACCGAAAATGTTACTGCTTGTACTTTTCAGGAAACTTAACCAAAGATGAGTTAATTTATAGTCTAAAATCCCAGAAATAGGAAATGTACAATTTTTGTAACATATGTTACCTTACACAATGGTGTAAACGGAAAAGCATTTTTCGTAAATTTAATTCCAAGATATCATATTACCAAAATCACCGATGACTTCAAACTGTATTATTCATATGAGGAATAACAATAAAACAGGAGCTTATGAAATACCTGTCACAGGCAGCGCGCTAACTTCAACAATATTTCTCTTTTACCGCATGTTTATTTCAGGCCAGGCTGAAGAAGCTTCTGAAGACGGAGTTCTTTTGCCTTTTTTCGTTTTTCATACACAATATTCAGAGTGTAGAGAAAAGGGTTGAGCGCTGAATTGAGTGGCAACATCAAAATGGCCATGGCAACATTAAGCTCCTCAGGGATGGTGACGTTACCAACAGACAACACACCACACACACCGATAGGAAACCAGCACAGGAAGTCCGACATGGCGATCGTCAGGAGACGTCTGGCGATAATGACTTCTTTAGGCTTCACACTCACACTGTTTTTACTCTCTGTCTCTATTCCCTGGCCAGACATAGCATTAGCTTTAACTGACCAGTAAATGAGACACTGTCCTGCCGCTATCCACAGAAAAAGAACCAA
>CM065742.1:45345578-45368078 GCA_033310375.1 Conus canariensis
ATGTGGTGGTAGTATCAATACTAGCAATAGTATTACTGAATGACACTGCTAACAACGATAGTGAAGGTTAAGGTAATAAAAGCATAATACAGAAATATATTTAGAAAATACATTTTTATAATAATCAAATCAATAAATAAATGAATAAGTAAATAAATAAATAAATGAAACATTAAAAAAATTGATAATAATAATAATAATGATAATAAATGCATAAATAAATAATTGAAAAATAATGGTAATAGAATAAATAGATGAAAATAATAATAAATAAAAAATAACAATGTTAATAATATTTATGGTACTAAAGGTATTAATTCTGATAGTAAGGAGGAAAACAAACAAACAAACAAAAAACAACAACAACAACAACCAAGGGGAGGAGGGAGAGGGGAGGACAGGAAGAACAGAAAAGGAAACAGAAGATATAAGTTATGGGAAGGATGGAATCCAATAGGTATATTAATAATTACAGTAATAGTTTTGTTAATAATTGTGATTGTAATGCTATAGGAGGCTAGGAAAGTGGTAAGCTGAAATGTTAGAAATATTGTAAAGAATAATGATTACATTAATGAAAGTAGTAAATATAACATTTGTAATACTAGTTATGAAGTTGTAACAAAAGGTATACTGATTAGATAAACAAATAAATAAAATCAAATAAAAAATGATGGCAAATATATATATATATAATATATATATATATATATATATATATATATATAAAACAAGTGTTAAGAGGAATATTAAAATTGTCTACAAATTTGTTTCTAGCGCTTGGCTATCGTCAGGATGGAGTTTGGGTTGCCCACCGCCGGTGTTATATAGCCTGTGGGGCCCGGTTGCAGCTGTTTTTACGTGCGTGTTGGTTGCACGTGTTTTTTTTTGTTTTTTTTTTGGGGGGGGGGGGGGGGGGTTCAGGTTGTTTTACGGGGTGTGTTCACTAGCAACGATTTCCATTTGTGCCTGCAGTTGTTTACTATTTCTGTTTTAGTATTAAGAGTTGCTAAGTGTGGTTTACATAGTATTAGCCATTTCTCAGTTAGGCATAGGTTGCATCTTTTTGAAATATTGTTGTATGGTGATGACCTTTTTTATGATTTTCCAGGACATGTTATAGTTTATTTTTGCGTCTTTAAGTTTCCAAATGTATTTGCTCAATTCAGTTTGGTTTTTGTATTTTTCTTTGTTGAATGACTGTTTGTGGTTTGCATATCTGGTTTTGAAGTGGTTTTCAGTGATCCCTATGTATGTTTCTTTTTCATTTTCTGATGTCACAGTAGCCTGGTATACAATATTGTTGTGAAGACATTTATTGCTTAGTGGACAGTGCTCTTTTTTGGTGCAATTGCAAGATTTCCTTTCTTCACCCTTCTTTGCTGTGTTGGATTTCATTTTGTTGGATGCATCAATTAGGTTTTTGAGGTTGGGCATACATGAGTACGATAGTTTGACAGTGTTTTTGTTAAATATTTTGGACAGTTTGTGTTTTTTTGGAAATGAAGTTGTTAAGATTTTGAAGAATTCTTTCCCTATGTTTGTTTTGAGTTTCCCGTCGTATGGGGGGGGGGGGGGTTGTACCATATGATTTTTCTTTTTCTATTTTTCTTGTTTTTATTTGTGTTGTTATCTGGGTTGTATTGTAGTTTGTAATTGTATCCACTTCTTTGTTGTGCCTCCTGGTATTCTACTGCTGCATTGTTGAACACTCTCTCACTGCATGACAGGTTTGATAGTCTCTTGTTTATGCCGTGGGGTATGGTCTTTAATACAGATGGTGGATGGTTACTTTTGATGTGTATATAGAGGTGTGTCGTTGGGTTTCTTGTATGGTTTATATATGTGATTATTGAGATCCAGTGTTATGTCTCAGTAGTTCACTACCTTTTTGTTTGCTTCAATGGTAATTTTTAAGTTGTGATTTTGGAAGACTGACCATCCTGACTCCTCCTTGACTAATATCTGCTTCCATTATTTTTCTTTTTATCTTTTCAAACGCTTTTTTGTTTGAATTCTTCTTCTGCCATAATAATTTATATAGGGTTCTGTTAATTGTGGTCAAAACGTGCTTTGGCAGACCTATTGACTGCATTACAAACACAAACTGACTCAACAAAAAACACTTTATTATAACTATTTTCCCATAAATTCCTAAATCTCTCTTACTCCATGTTCTAATCAATTTATTCATTGTTACAATTCGTTTTAACCAATTTTCTTCTATGTTTATTGCTGCTTGGTTATTTTTAAAGTAAATCCCTAGTATTTTAATTTGTTCAGTTAACATAAATGGCATATTGTATTCATACCTCTGCATCCCTAATCTCATTGCTTTTGTTTTCTGCACATTTAATTTGAGACCAGAAAAAACAGAGAAATCATTTATTATGTGATGTGCTTTTATCATGTCATCTCTGTTATTTAGAAACAAAGTTGTGTCGTCTGCTAGCTGTTTTATTTTTGGTGCACTCAAAGTTGTCAAGGACATGAAAATGATTGATGGAAATGGTTGAAGTGTAGAGCGACTGGTTTGTGTCTGTGATGGTGGATGAGGCCAGGTGTTTTTAGAAACTCTCGCACATAATAATTGGGATTTCTCACCTACATAAATCGTACCATACATTTTGCAGGGAACATCACGTTCAGTGTTGTGGCTCTGACGGGAGAATGTATGTTTTCTTTTGAACACGCCTTTGTGGTCATGTAGGATGGTGTCTGTCTTGGTGAGAGGATAGATTTTCTAGTTGGGTTTTGAGGAATGAAAGATACCAGGCGACTCAGATGCGTCAGTTTGTTCAATTTGGAGCGAATAGATTTTTAAGGTTTTTGTGGCACCTGAAAGTCAATCATGGGTCTAGTATCAAAAAGCAGGTTTGTGCTCTTGTACAATTTGTCAGCTAGACGTGAGATGATGATAATCATAAAAGTGTGTGTTAGGAAACAGGTAGTCTGGAATTCTCTATTTAATACCACATTTCTCTCACTCTAGTTGCATGTCATTTCAGCCACTCCCACCATTACAGTCATGAGCCATCTGCCACAATAACATAATGCACACACACACACACACACACACACACACACACACACACACACACACACACACAAACACAATGATAATAAAGGCACAGGCTATGTTAGGTAGATACCCAGTGTCTGACCACCTCGTTGGGCTAGTGCTCAGGTCAGACATCTGCCGAGTCATAGCCATGGGACCCTCTCCTTAAATTCTCTTACCTTAGTCATTAAGCTTTTTTTTTTAGATCAGAATTTTCAGCTGTTTCCTACCAAGAGGAAGAGCAGTTGACGGGAATCTCTTTTTATTTACTTTGTATTGCTAATTTCTATTATAAATGGACCTAATTTACGCATGCATCAATATAAGCTCTCTTCCCCCCCCCCCCTCTCTCCTCTCTCTCTCTCTGTCTCTCCTTCTCTCTCTTTGTCTCTCTCTCTCTCTCTCTCTCTCTCTCTCTCTCTCTCTCTCTCTCTCTCTCTAAGAATGCTTATCGTCATCGTTGTATCTTGACTGTCTTCTTTTCTGTTCACTTCTGAATTTCTGTCGGTAGAGGTATTCATTCTTCAGTACGGCGTTCTCTTCAGTAACAAGTTGAACCCGTAGCGGTGTGGGTTCGTGTCTTGGAAGGTTGAGTTCGTTCTTTTTTCCATCAAAGGCAAGAGCTGTTCTATGTTGTGGCTGCGCTCGCGCCAGTACCGTGTGCGTTGGTTTCCCTCCAGTTCGTGGCTGGCGTTTCGCTCACTTCACTTTTCATTCGCCTGCTGTTCCAAGCTGTTGCCATTCGCTGCGATTCTCCATGGCAAAGTTTTATTTTCCTTAAATCATTCATTTGTCATCTTGTCAGTCTGTTTTCTATGTACGTTTTATTAATTGATTCCCTTTTTCATCATCTCTCCGTTTTTTCCTTCTTTTCTTTTCTTTTCTTTTTTCCCAGCATGCACATGTCCCCAATATATGACAAATCATTAGGTTCATGCATTACTCTCTCTCTCTCTCTCTCTCTCTCTCTCTCTCTCTCTCTCTCTGTTTTTTTTGTTGTTTTTTTGTTTGTTTGTTTGTTTTGTTTTGTTTTGTCTCTTTATTCTTATTCAACTTGGGGTTTTTCATATATTTCGTAAACGTAGTTCAGTCTCAAATATCAGTTCCAGATTTTTACACTTGCCATATTTGAACTTTGAAATAAAAAAGTTTTGCAATTAATAGAACCATGTTCGCTTGTTTTCTTGGTTTCTCTGTGAATACATCTTTTTTGGTAAGCCAAACAGAGTTGTTGTTACTTTCATAGGGATCGGTATGTTGTAGCACGTGAGAATACACTGTTTTACTTGGTTCCAGAATGCAGATAAATTAGGGCAGGAATAGAAAGCATGTTCCATGTAATCTGTTTCTTGGCACCAGTGGCATTTATTTGTTTCCACTACACCCATTTGTTTGTAACAATATGTCAGTGGAGTAAATGTTGTGAAGGAATTTAAAATGATGGAGCTTCAGTCTTGATTCCTTTGTACATTCATATGCTAAGTTAAAGTAGTCTTGAATGTTGATGTTTAATTTATACTTCCAAAAATGTGTCGTGCATATTTCAAGTTGTTGCTTCCATGTGGATGGGATCGCGTTTGTCAGCGCGTTGTATTCGAATGGAAGGTTTGGGGAAGTGCGCAGCTTCTCTTCTATTTCTCTAAAGGTCACTACACGTCCATTTCGCCAAAGATCGTGAACGAGAAGGATACCAGCTTTATACCATTTTGTAAAATGTAATGTATTTCCTTTGTATTTTATGTTTCTGTTGTTCCACAGAGGTTCTGTTTTAACATTATCTGCTTGTCGGTCTTTGTTAAAGGTGGTGACCACAATCGTTATGTCTTTCCAAAAGACTGAGGTGACTTTTACTAATCCTTGAATTTCTTTAGGATCAACATTACAGTTAAAAACGCAGTGGCTGTTCTGGAAAGGTGACATGTTATTTCGGATGATGCTCCAGTGAGCTTTGGTTTGTTTGAGGAGTTGGGCTGCCCACTTGACTAGGAACATTCGTTGATGGTGTTCGATGTTAATCACACTTACGCCACCTTTTTCCTTTTCTAGGCTAAGGACACCTCTTTTTATCTTCTTGGATGCTTTTTTTTATTAGTGAACTTGTTTTTTTTCATAGGAACCTATAAATCACTGATAATAGAGTGGAGGATGTGTTTTGGTATAGATGCTACTTGCAATACGTGAGAGAAATGTGACAGCAGAAATGTTTTGGTTAGAATAACTTTACCATAGAGGGATGGGTTTCTGTTTTCCCATTGCTTGATGATTTTGGTAATCTTATCTACTCAGCTTTCCAGTTTTCTTCGATTTCAGAGATTTCTTTGTCTGCTAAGAAGTAAATGCCTAAAACTTGGAGTTTACCAGATTTCATAGGTATATTACTAACAGTGTGCGTTTCACACTTTCGTGATCCTAACCATATGCCTTCTGACTTGCTTTTATTTAACGTTATGCTGGAAAAAATCCTCGAATTTCACAACTATGTTTGTGGCTTCCTGAATATCATGTTTATCTTTAAGGGTCAGTGTTGTATCATCCGCAAATTGTTTTATTTCAGCACGGCTGGACGCGTTGTTTTCGTCAGGATTTTGTGTTAACTTAATTCCTTGGATTTCTTTAGTGTTCCTTATTCAGATAGCTAGTGTCTCAACAGTTATCACGAAAAGGAGAGGACTGAGTAGACAACCTTGCCTAATGCCTCTTTCTGTTGGGAACCAGTCAGCTAACCATTCACCATTGTGAATACAGCTTTGTGTGTTTTCCATAATGGTTAAAACAGATTTTTTTACAATCGTGGGCCGAAATTGAACAAATCAAGCGTTTCTACGATACAGTCTTTAGACAGACACAACACAATGTTCTTATGAAAGAAAATAAAGTGTCTTGAATTGAAATTGAATTGAAGCGTGTCGAACGAGAATTCTAGTGCGATTAGGGCACCTGGTTGATTCGTTCTGTTGAGAGATTCAGTCAGATCATCAAAGAATCTCAAATGGAAGGCTATGTTTCTGCCTTTTATAAATCCTACTTGCTCTTCGCTTACGATTGGTGTTATTATCTTCTGTAGTCTCAAGGCTAGTGCCGTTGTGAATATTTTATAGTCTGTATTTGCGAGTGTAATTGGCGTGTAATTAGCGATGTTAGTTTTGTCTTGATCATTACCTTTGTGTATTAATGTTTTGATTCCTCTTTTCATTGAAAAGGATAATTCACCTTGCTCAAGTGAAGCTGTAATACAATTCAGAACGGGTTGTCTTATCCCACAATTTCTTGTAGAAGAGTGGGGTGAGACCATCACTCCCAGGTGCAGACTCATTTTTTAAATGATTAAGGTCTTGTGTGAGCTCGTCTGGTGTAATTTCCTTGTCGCAGAATTTTCTTTTTCCCCCCGCCTTGCAATGAAGGTTCTTTTCTTTCCAAAATGAATATTCAGTAATAACATTACAGTATTCCACAGAACAAAAAGAGTACTTTTTTTTCATAAATACCATATATGTACAAATACAAAAATTATAATGTTAATGCAAAGGGTGTTTTCTACAAGGCCCTCATACAGCAACACAAAATTATGTTTTGAATTCTTTGTTCATAGCATATGTCAGTAATATTCAATATGTATGGAACCCCCCCCCCCCCTTTTTTTTTTTAAACACAGCATCTATACAGTGTATTGAAGGATCATCCATATTGATTGCTATCCCTCCAACAATAATCCTGAGTATGGTAGCCACTTTTTTTTTTAACTCATAGTAACCTATATTTAATGCATGTACATATTTTTCCAACGTATACCTACGGCTTAACTCAGTCAAAAATATTTCCAGTTTTGGTTTTATGCGAGTTATCCTGCACTTATAAACAAAGAATTTTGCCCATGAAATAATTAGATCAAAAGTATCTTCAGTTAGTGATTTATCGTCTGTGCCAAATAAAATTAATTCAACATTAAATGATAATCTTTCACAGTTACTGCACTTCTCTTATTTTTTTTCAAAATCTTTCCAAAACATCTGTGAGAATGGGCAGTACCATAAATAATGTTGCACAGTATCTCTTTCATTGCAACAAAAGTTGCATTTATCATTATCAGTTACTCCAATTTTTTTTGTAATAGGATATTTGACACTAAAATTCCATGACACAGTTTCAGCTGAAACCATTTCAGCTTTATTTCTTTTATTTCATTAATCTTTTTTTAAAACAGTCTCCCAATCAGTATATATGGCTAATCGAGTTTCCCACTTCATAAAGACTTTTATGTCGAATATTACATGTTTCTCTAAGAGTAAACTGTAAAAAAAACTTTGTTCCTTTATGTACTCCAGATATTATTTGTACTGATTTATTATTTTCGTTACTACAGTTATTTTCGAAGATTATATTTCTTTTTCTGGCATATTCTTTGATTGCTTGAATGCAACCAAAGTAGTTAAGATAATTTACTGTTAGACACCACTTTTCTGAAAATTCATCATGTTTTAAAAACTCTCCACTTTCTTTCAAAACATTTTTCACAAGGTATACATTTTTTAGGTTCCAAGTTTTAAAAAAAAAATGACTGTTATTTATTTTGAATTTGTTGTTGAAAAATATGGGTTCAGCAGTCATCTCTTTGTTGTTATCTACTTCAACGTGAGGGTTGAATTTATCATAAGCATTAAATACGTCTTTCCAAAACTGGTTATATTTATTATTTGCAAATCTCTCAGCACCATAGCAATTTAACTG
This sequence comes from Conus canariensis, assembly GCA_033310375.1. Lineage (NCBI taxonomy): Eukaryota > Metazoa > Mollusca > Gastropoda > Neogastropoda > Conidae > Conus > Conus canariensis. The sequence goes on from CM065742.1 coordinate 45,353,365, forward strand.
ATCACTTTCTGGATATGAGATTTTCATTGATTTCTTCCATTTTGAATTGCCTATAATCAGTTTTCTTATCCAAGACAATTTCAGACCCTGAATAAAGGCTTGTATATCTGGAATTCCAATGCCGCCATTTTCGACTGAATAAACTCGTTTTATCTTATCTGGTTTTTTATCCCACACAAAATCAAAACACATTTTCTGTTATTGTTTAATATAATCATCTGGTGGATTTAGCAATAATATCCATAAGTATACTAATTTTGATAATATAAGCGATTTTAAGATGGCTACTCTTCCCAGTGGTGTACAGATCCTTCTAGACCAGATTTTAAACAAGGTTTGTACTTCGACAAATTTGCTTGCTGTATTGATTTCTGTTAAATGTGATAGGTCAGTAGTAAACCAGAGCCCAAGTATTTTGAATTTGGGGAGGTTCCATATCATGCGCTTATCAGCTAAGTATCTAATATTTGATTTCTTATTTTTACCTAACCATACGTTGATAGTTTTTTTTTTTCAAAATTCAACTTTAGGCCTGAAAATTCTTCAAATTCGTCTAGAGTATTGAAGAATTCTTTTTCTTCATCTCTGGGTATGGGGAAGTCATCATCAGTTAGGAGATCGTCTTTTATCGTCTCTCAATGTTTAAGTGGTGTGTCAGGTTTGTGTAGCTGTGTGTAGTATTGCTTAATTTCATTTAGTATTGTCTGGGGATTGTCTGTTAATTACTGATTTACACACAGTGATGCAATAGTGTTTGCTGCTCCTTGTGTCTTTTCTGAGCACAGAAAATATTTAGTGTTTTTCTCACCCTCTTCAATCCATTTGACTCGATCAAATTTGAGCGCTGCATGCGTCTTAAAATTATTGCAGTTCTATTTCTTGTTTAAGTTGCTGTGCTTTTGTTGCTAAGCCTCTATCAAAGGGATTATATGACATTTTTTGTTCAGTTTCTTCCAGCTGTTTGACTTTGGTTTGTTTCTGCTGAGGCTGAACTGTTGCACCCTTTGAAACGTTTATACAACATAAAATTGGAAATGAAATGAGGCAGGGAACAGTAAACAATAAACAAGTGGGGTAACTTTTGCTCCCATAAGAAAGCCTAACACAGAGTAACTTTTATTGAAGACTGGCACAGCCTTTTAAACTTGAATAAAGTCAGACAAATACATAGACGAACAATCTAATAGTGGGGGAAAAACAAGCGCAGGCCAACAACTCAACTGTCTTCATAGTAATGACTTGTCAAAGATTTGGACTTAAGGAGGGTGGCTGGGGGGGGGGGGGGGGGGGGGGTTGAAGATGGAGAAACTGGGAACATGAAATTAAGAAAATATATTACAGATATGAAAACTCTTCACTAGCTGCATAAGGGAACCATTGCAATCCCTTTTGAAGGCAGATATATTTATATTGCCTGCTCCGAGGCCTTTCGTCCGATGGATCGGAACTCATCAGGGAGACACGGCTGGTTGTGTCTGCGCTCCTGGCGTCAAATAGAGACACACAACAGTCCATAATACCGTGGTGTTCTCACCACCAAGGGTGCAAAAAAGAATCCCATAGCACCCCCAAAGCAGCCAGTGAAGGGTAGTAAAGGAAACCAAACGAAAGTGTGGGGAGGAAAAAAGTTGCTGAAAAGCTGAAGACATTATGCAAATAGTATAAAATGTAGGGGACAATCTTTGAGCCTACGCTTGAGGATCCACCCAAGGATGCAAGGGAGATCAAAAGACAAAAACACAGACGGACAGAAACAAATACAAATAACCTCGATGTAATCGAAACGAAATTGGAAATACAATTGAAAATGATTTGTATCTTACTTTAAACATTTCCTATGCCTTTTGTGGGTTTTCCTTGTCATATTGAGTAAAGTGAACAGTGAAATTAGTTGTTTCCTTTAGAAACTCTTCCTGTGACAGCAATGAGCTGTTAAATTTCCAGTATCCTGGACCTCTTTGAATTTATTTGTATTACATTTAACTTTCACACGTTTGTGGTCTGAGTGTGGGAATATTTCAATATTTGCTCCTCGTATGGATATGTATGAAAAAGCTTCACAAAATATGTAATCAATTCTTCTTGCAATAAGTGGGGTAGATTTGGACCAAGTGTAATCTCTGGCATCAGGATGGAATGTTCGCCATGTATCTTTTAAGTCATAGGATGCTAATAAATCCGAAAGAGCTTCTCTTTCTTGTTGTGACTGAGATTTTCCTGAAATGTTGTCAATGGGGTGTACTGCTGTATTGAAATCTCCCATGACCCAAAGATGGTCATAATCTTGTCCTTGTAGTATTCTATTAAGTTGATTTAGAAATGTTAGTTTATCACTTGTTGAGTTAGGGGCATAGTAGTTAGCTATGACATTAGTTTTATTTTCTAATACAACCTTTATTAACAGTATTTGATCTGTTGCTTGGATGAGTTCTGTTTTCATTTGCTTATCATTTATGTGAATGATGAGTCCATTACTTTTGTTTGTGCCTAGACTGTAACAGGCGTTTCCTGTCCATTGTGCACTGATTGCTTGTATAATATCTTTTGTTACGTACGTTTCTTGTAGGCATAAGATGTCTATGTTTTGTTTCTTCATGAAGTTAAATGTTGTTCGTCTTTTTAACTTATTTTTGAAGCCACATACATTACGTGTACCAATACATATGATGTTATTCTTCATAGGAAAAGGCATTAATAGATCACAGTACAATAATCATTAGTCTGTAGCCCAGACTCTTCACTTTCCCCCTGTTGTTGCTCAGCCATCTTTGTTGGTCGTTTCGCTTCGTGTTTGTCTGTAAGCGATTCGCTTCTCTCTCTTTTGTGTTTTCTTTCCGATGCTGCGCCACTCTCCACTGTACCGTGTAGCGTGGTGGTTCTGTCTGCTTTCTCCCCCTCTTTTCGTGTGTTGTGCTCCGTGTTACCGAAACACGCTGGCCCTGCCTTGTGCTGCTGTAGTGGTACCATTATGCGTGTATTCCCCACGCCATCCGTGTGTTGTCCTGCGGGTATTTTAGCACTGATTCTCTTGCAGGTACTTGCTGCATCTGAGTTTTTGTTCCATCTTCCTATAGAAGATGCCAGCAGTGAAAACACCAGCTTTTAAAACTGGCAGCACAGATGTGCGTGGTAGTGTAATGTACACAAATCTGTGGCCAGTTTCAAACTGTATCAACTGCCCCCTGAGGTTGGTGCCAGATCGTTTCGCACTGAGGAGCGTAGCTCCACACCAATCTTTTTAAGTGTGTCTTCAATGTCTTTGTTTTGGATGTGCAGTGGCACACTATCCACCTGCAGTTTTGTGGAAGGTTTCTCCTCCCCTGTTCTCTAACACTGAAGGAGTTCGTGTCTAATAAAGCCACTCGAGCCTTCCTGAAAAGAAAACCTTCTAACAATAGTGTGTCTCTGTCTTTCTTTTGTTTAGGATAGACTTGCCACAGTCCTCTAATTCACTGTGCTCCCCTAAACGTTCCCCCTCCTGACACCATTTCTGCTGCTACACAGATATCGTAGGCTTTTGGAAGGGACTTGTACTGCGGCAAAGCACGCGCGGTCATGTATACTGGGTCCACGGATGGGGCCGCACCGGCCACTGCCATTTTGCCCCGGGCCCTACACTGGTTCACCTACCTTGCTTTTCTCCTGGGCTTCGATCAAGACGTTGTTGTCACGGAAATACACAAATAAATACCTACCACTGCAGCACAGCAAAACTCTGTACTATATTTGAAACATCCACACCCTCCTATACACACATCCCTCGCAAAACACTCCGAGCATTGAAAACCTGTGGCCTCTGACATCAAAGGCCGGCCAGAAGTCCTAGTCATTAAGCTTTAAATCATGCACAGTGTGGTCTCAAAACTTAGCAGATGTGGTGTAGCATTTATGGACAAGTCTCCACACAATGACACCTCCTTGATGAGACTGAGAGCAAAACTGATTTATCTTTTGAGTTAAGATGCAATGTATCATTTGTCTAAAAAGAAAAAAGAAAAGAAAAAAAGGACAACATCAAATTCTGATTTATTCCAGTCGTCATTCGAGTAGCTCTCACACCAATCCAAAGACGTGTATGTTTACTGAAGCCTAAGGCACCAGTAAAAGCGTATTGTAAAAGGTCTTTAATGGCAGTCCATTCTTGATACGTCTCCAAACTGACGAGAACAGCGTGACGTCTGCGACAGGCCCCAGCAGCAGTTTTCCAAATGTGAGGACTGTTTGTCTGTAGTATTCCTAATGCGTAGCATCTCCCCCCAGCTTCATGCTGTAAGATTTGGAAAAAAAAGGAAGGAAAGCAGCAAATGAGAATTGCATGGCTCACACACTCCATACAAGTAGTAATGCAAATGTGCGCATCCTTAACATTTCTTTCCTCCTCTACTACAGAGAGAGAGAGAGAGAGAGAGAGAGAGAGAGAGAGAGAGAGAGAGAGAGAGAGAGAGAGAGAGAGAGAGAATATTCTACCATTACAAAATACTCATGGATGGGCTTCAGTTACCAATGATGCCTTTTCTGCTTCATATCAAAGTGTTTTTTTTTTGTTTGTTTTGTTTGTTGTTGTTGTTGTTTTTTTTTGCTGTCGCATCTTCTTTGCCACCTCAGTGGCAGTGAACCCATGCCACTCATTCCAACACCTCATCCACATTCACAGCCTGGTCAGTCCCATTGCAGCCCCACCACCGGCAATCCACCACGAGCAGTCAATGTCAAATTATTAAGAGGCAACCCGCCAGAGGACACATTGCACTGCTACCGAGTTACTTCGGTGGTGGTCAGTGGCGCTTGCTCTGATCCAACATACGCAGAACACCACCTACTAAGCCCCCTACAGAGGAAAATAATTGCTCAGTTGTGGAGCCGGCGTGATTGAGCTCTCCGTCCAGAGGGTGCCACGCGTTCATCCAATGACAGCCCCCATGGACTCGCCGATACCGGTGACCCCGACGGAATCAAGCGAAGGTGACAGACGTGGAGAGGACATCAAAACAGGTCATCGCGAGAGCAGGGCATGGAGGGCCACATACTTTGAGACCTTTTTTTTGTATGCTGATCGATAAGAATGAGGATGATGAAGATATGCCATAGGTTTCCATTCAGGTCTGAGACTGCATGACCGGACTGTACTCTACACTTCCTTTTATACTACATCCTGGCATCAACCAGGCTCGAGAGATACAGACACCTGCAGTGTTGGTCAGGAAATTTGAACAACACTCTCAGAGACGCATCCATTAAGCGAATGAAACTCGACTGTGTGGTCCCAGTTTTCCCAACTGAGCCTGTAGCAAACTCAACTCTGGGTAGGAGCTGGTCAGGGAGGACACATCCAACATGACTCTGATGGGAATCGAACCCGCGACCTCCCAGCCGGGAGTTTGCGATGCTAACCACTTCGCTATGGTGGCTGGTCATATCAAGTTTTGTCAAGCAGGACAGCTTTTCAAAATCAATTCCTTCAATGAACTTCTGTAAAACAAAAGACTGCTATGCATCAGTAATCTTAGTTTACCTCTTTTGGTGTCTAATGGGGACTCTAAGATCAGTTTTAATGGCTATTTTGATCACCTTTTACATGGACACCAATAAGCTTTCTGGTGCGTTTGCCCACTGCAGAGCAACGCAAAACTACTTACATGTATTTTTGTTGGCATCTGCATAGTCCACTTCATCATGTCTCTCATGCTTCTGATGACAACTCATTTATGTTCCACTGAGGATCGAAGAAACGAATGGGCAAAGAGAACATGTTTCTATTGCATGTTTGTATAGAACTTATGTATCCCTCTGTTTTGTTCCTAAAACTTTGATCTTTAGATCTGAAAGCATGTTTACTTACTACCTATGCATAAGGCTGGCATTTATGTCGACAAAAATCAGTTAGGCTTTTGTCATAGACCTTTAGTCCTCACAACTATGGTCATTTTATATTCTTTCCAATTATAAGTGCAGAGCCATTTCCTTTCCATCCTATGCTGTTTATAGACTGGGTAAGCACTAAGAGCCGTATCAGAACTGTTGCAATATTACATCCGATTCCATGCATGTTTGTCTAAACGTTTATTCCATGTGTGCCACAAAAAGGAATAAAACGGGGTCTCTCTGCCCCACAAAATGTTATATTAAATGAATAAAGAAAAATCATCCCTTTAGGAACGAAATAATCACCACCTGATGAAAACTAAAATATGAAAATACGGTAAATAGAATCTGCTATTGAGTGTTTATATGCTATATCCTGCAAATTTCACCATTATGTAGCCACCTCATGTGATAAACGGTTAGATTGTGTACAAAAAATGTGGCATGCGTATAACTAGTGTACTAACGTGTTGCATTGCCATCACATGTGTATATAGTCACACGTGGTTGGCAATGGACTTATTAACGTTCTAGTTGCAAAGTGACACGACTACAGGCGGAAATCTAAACAAATCTTAAATACATGTTAGCAAACCGCCAAGAAAAACATGGACAAATGAATCACAAGACAAAACACGACACGTTTCGACCTCTTGCGTCTTTTTCAGGCAAGATACAAAACAATTAGGACAACGAAAATGAACGAGCAATCATAAGTGATTGCTCGTTCATTTTCGTTGTCCTAATCGTTTTGTGTCTTGCCTGAAGAAGAGCTTAGAGGTCGGAACGCGTCGTGTTTTGTCTTGTGATTCATTGTCCCTTTTTTTTTTTTTTTGCTCTGACCAGTTGCCAAAGATGGACATCACGTAGTTGGATTGTTTTTGTTTTTTCTCTTGAGAAAGGCCACGTGGCCGAAAATTAGATGAGTGGCATTGTGATTTTTCCATGTCGTTACCGTTCGAGAAAAAGGGAATGCGTTTCTGATTTGTCGAAGATACATGCAAGCACAGCTACAGAGAAGAATATGGCCACATCGAGTTTTGAGGTTTTTGTTTGTTTGTTTGTTTTTTCAGCACATGAAAAACGGTATGACACGCCAAAGGTAGGATAATACATAAACATTGGGACACAACACACTCTCTCTCTCTCTCTCTCTCTCTCTCTCTCTCTGCCTCTGTCTCGTCTGTCTGTCTCTCTGTCGCTTCTCTCTCTCTCTCTCTCTCTCTCTCTCTCTCACTCTCTCTCTCTTCTCTCTCTCTCTCTCTCTCTCCCTCTCCAAAGGCAAATACTTTCCGTACACTTTGACGAGAGAGACGCCTACACTGTGTTCATTTTGTCAAGGGAATTACCTGCTATGTGTTCGTTGTTTTGTTTCATGAGATACTTATACTGCATACTGCCAGGATAACCAACATGTGTAACTTGACTGACGGCATGCTTTAGAACTAATGGTTTTGCACTCTGCATGCTGCGTTTTCCCTAGCTTACTGTTTTCATTCTAGCTCTCTAATGGCAATGTCATTTGTTACAAGATAAACTCTGTAGGCCTTTTTCTCCCTTGCTTACTGTTTCTATACTAGCTCTCTAATGGCAATGTCATTTGTTACAAGATAACCTCTGTAGGCCTTTATTTTGAAAGAATTGTTAAGAGACACACCTGGCTTGTGCCACATTGTTCAGTGGTGTAGGGACAAAGAGCCTCGTCTTCAGACTCTGAGCACTGAGGAATCAGGTCACATGGAAAGTGTTTGACCAAGTCAGGCCACACAGATGATGAACAGTTCCACTTTTCTGTGCACTATCAACCAGTCTCGGCTTCAGCTTGATGGAATGAAATGAATATCGAGCTCTGAATCCGTATCGCTGCTTTGGCGTTATGCTTCTGGGCAGGAACAGGGATAAAGCATAATCCTGGTTCTGGACGTCTGTGGTCAGTTTTTCAGGAAAGAGAGATGCTTGTTGAATTATTATGTTCCGGATAGGCGGTGAACAACACATAGATCCACACTGACCAGAAAACTGAATCAGTGTGTTGTATCCAATGTTTATATTGAGGACACCAAGGAAGATGAGGTGATCACTGGGTGGAGTTATGGTAACACAGCTTTTCAGCCAACCTGAATACGTGGAAACGCCATCCCAGCCTGTGGTCTGAACATATCCTGAGAGTCCACAGAAATATCATGCTTATTACTGTCTTACCATTTCGTCCTCAACTTTTTTCTACCAATGTTTCGTTTGAAAATAGCACATTATTACATAAGGACGGAAGGGAATGGTGTGTGTGTGTGTGTGTGTGTGTGTGTGTGTGGTGTGTGTGTGTGTGTGTGTGTGTGTGTGTGTGTGTGTGTGTGTGTGTGTGTGTGAAGTGCTTGTGCTTGATTGTGTGTTTGCAACTTTTTTCACTAAAATTGTAACTATTTGTGTATAGAAATACTCTATAACTGGTATATTACTGTTGCAGTCTGTCTTGGAATTGGTACTTTAGGGATACATGTGATTTTTCTCTTAGTATGAGACGTAAACAAGAATTGATAGCATTGTCAATCAGTGTGATGTCAATAGTATGGTTACAATTGCTGTCTCCCCAAAAAATGCACGACCATTAAAGTCATCTCCTAAACTTGAACCGTGTACGTACGTGCGTGTGTGCGTGCGTGCATGCGTGCGTGCGTGCTTGTATAAGTTTTTGCGTACGTGTGCATGGGTGCGTGTGTATGTGTGTTTGTGTGCGTGTGTGTGCGTGAGAGAGAGAGAGAAAGAGAGAGACAGAGACGGAGAGGGAGTGAAAGAGAGAGAGAGTAAGATAGAGAGAGACAGAGACAGAGAGGGAGTGAGTGAGTGAGAGAGAGAGAGAGAGAGGAGAGAGAGAGTAAGATAGAGAAGACAGACAGACAGAGAGGAGTGAGAGAGAGAGTAAGATAGACAGACAGACAGACAGACAGAGAGACTAACTGACTGACTGACGGAGTGTGGGTGGGTGTTCTTTGTGTGTGTAGTGTTGTGTTTTATTGCTGTCACTGTTGATTTAGTTTCTTCTTTCATTTTTTTGTCGAGGGATATTTGTAAGCATGATGAATGAAGCTAGAATACGAAACGATTACTTCTATTTTTACCTGACGAAACAACGAGTAGAAAGCATAAGGCAAATTTCAGAAAGTTGAGAACAGCATGGAAAAAAAGAACAATATTTACCATCATATAGAGACAACGAAATGAGTTCAAGACCTGGTAACTCAGACCTCTCAACAACAGAGAAGGAGAAAGAGACTTTGTGTGTTATCAAGTGGCCATCGCTGTGGTGTTTCAACCTGAGCCTCATTCGGCGTGACACACTGTATATTGGGGTCAGCCATGTTTGTTTAAACGTACATTGAAAGATAATTTCATCAGCGCACGGTTCTTCACCAGAAGTACAAAGTATGATACGGAAATACATGGATTTGGTACATTCATTTATTTGCAGCTTCACGAATCTGGTGGTGGGAACTTGAAGGGTGACTGCACATATGAGTCTCTTCCCTTGTTCGGTTGTTTGAAAGTACGCGTGACCTTTGGCATGTTTGACCGTAATGTGTCTCATCTTGGAATCGACAAAACATGACCTTAGATTGTAGGATGGTACAGCGAAAGAATGTGTCACCTGAGTGTCATTTTTTCCTGTTTGATTTCCAGAGAAAACGATGGAGAGACGTTGCCCGTACTTGCAAGAAGAGCAGTTCCCTCACCATCACTGTCAGATGTGTATACTATAAAAGCAGCTTCAATATTGCAACACACGGCTTGTGATTCCATTTCATTTACAGGCATCGTTAGCATCTCTCTCTCTCTCTCTCTCTCTCTCTCTCTCTCTCTCTCCTCTCTCTCTCCTCCACACACACACACACACACACACACACACACACACACATATATTATATATATATATATATATATATGTGTGTGTGTGTGTGTGTGTGTGTGTGTGGTGTGTGTGTGTGTGTGTATACACGTAGATAGATAGATAGATAGATATAACATTCAACAGTTTGAATCAGAGTGAGAATATAGCCTCATGATTGGTCACCAAATACTATACCATGGCTTGAGGAGCGCTGACAATGGCAATTCATGAGGCAGACATGTACCATCAAGCTCCTAGGTCAAATAAGTATTGTAAAAATAGAAAAAAATAAATGATATCCTCCTTTCAATACTTTGAACTTTTATACCTACATAAGTTTCGTAAGTGTCTAGAGTTTCTGTTATTCATTTTGTCAGCATCTTTAACAACAGTTCATCATTTGTTTGCAAAACAATCAGTAAGGTTTCGGCCCTTCACTATAATATGATCAAAGAGTCTTGATTTGTTTCTAATATTGGCATAAGGGGGACAAGTGAACAAAAAATATAACTTATCGTCTCTTATTGCTACATCATTACGCTATGGACATGGATCATCATTAACTACATCATTATGTTAGCATCTAATCCCCGTGTTTATTTCTGAATCTCACAAGGATGCCTCCTTGCCACCAATTAGACACTAAATATAAATACTTTTCTGCCTTCAAGTTATTTTTAAGGATAGGGAACAGTAACGTGTATCTTGTTCTTCTAGTTGGCTATACCAGTTTTGTTTACACGGGAAAATCACTCTCTTTTTGAATTCACACATGAAAACAGTTTCGTGTCCCACTCCTTGGCTTCCCCACACTATTACAAACCCATTCTCTAGTAACACTTTCTTTATCTTAAAGGCCCAGTTATTTTTCCTAACTCACATTGTTGCAGCATCATGTCGTAGGCTTGTCTGCTCAGTCTGGCGACTGTTAACGGTGCTACTTTAACCAGTATCGTACATACTTTACAATACATCTGATGTATAAAGGGTACCTTCCTGTTTCACCATAAGCTATTTTATTGGACGAATGAATCGAAATATTCAGAAACCGTTTGATTTCATTTTGCCTGCTGCTTCTAGAATTGAACCTGTGCATTTGACAAGACCAGTATAACGTGGCACGAAGAAAACTGGAATGCTTTGGCTGCTCTGTCTCATTCATAAAGCAAAGGAACATTGGGCTTTAGAAGTATTCAAATATATATGACAACACACACAGTGGTTTACCAGCCATTGACAGACCACATTGTTGTAAAGCCTGGCTGCTGTTTCTACCTTCAAATAAGCCACGGACTGAATGTGTGTTGACGTGCTGCTCACAGGGTCTCTGTCACTGTCTGTCTCCTGTGTTCTTAACAGAAGGACATTAGAAGTATAGTTGTGGATTAGATCAAACATTTTCACACGTGCGTGAGAGAGAGAGAGAGAGAGAGAGAGAGAGAGAGGCGAGCTGGTGGGTGCGTGTGGCAATCGTCTGGGTTGCAAAATAATATGACTTTGAATTGCAACTGTTCACGTGTTTCATGCACTGAATTTAACTCACATACAATGTTATGTTTGCTGATTCCACCTTGAGCCAGAAAATGATTTGTTAGGTTTGTGAAAAATCATAGAAGTTTGGATTGGTGTGAAAATGGACAATGAAGCTGGCGAAACAAAGATATCCGCACTCCCCCCAAGTAAAGTTACTGTTGAATGAAATTATTACACAGTTAAATGCAGTGAAAGTGGACACCTTTTACCCATTACTGCAGCTATCCTTCACGAAAAATCCTCTTTCTGTCTCTTGATACTTTCATCATTCCATACCAAAGTCTGACTCTTTTCCACGTTTCTGTCCATTCCCAGTCAGACGTCAGTCAATAGAATTGTTGACAACACCAAATTCAATTTTCGTTCCGTTTCTCTCCCCTTTCGTTCCTCCCCACTCTCCCCCCTCCCCCTCTGAAAATCCTTGTTGAGTTATTTTATTCGTGCTACGTATTTATCCTCATTATTTGTTTATTTCATTTCCTGCCAAAAGAAGACCAGTAGGTCGAGACGTGTTACTTTACTCTGTGTGGTGTTTAGTTGGCAATCCAGTATCCCAATATTTATGGCCATGTTTATGGAATCATAGCGGTCATTAGCAGATGACATTCTGCTTATGTCTGATCAGAACAGGTGCCACTGAATACGACCAAAGCGACTGGGCAGCACAGCAGTGCCTCCTTTGGTGAACTGCCTCGTGACGGCTTGACGTTGACTTCTCCCAGTGGATTGCTTATTCTGGGCTGTGGCACAACAACCCAGGGTGTGGCTGTGGATGGGGAGCCAGAATGAATTGCTGTGAGCAGTGCCATTGAAGTGGCACAGAATATGAGGCAGAAAAAAGTGCAGATCCAAAATGCATATCAGAAAATCTGCTAACAGACATGGAGGGTGAGAAGTAGATCGAGAAGGGGAGGTGGGGTGAGTAGGTGGTAGGTGCAAGGAAAAGCGAAGGGAGGATGAGAGGAGGGGTGTGGGGAGGAAGTGTTGAGAGACGCAACATGACTGAAAGTGCAGAGAGAATAGGGAGAGGGGTGTGATACCCTGAGCTAATTCATTCCTATTTAGGTGACCTGCTCTGTTTTCGTTCACTATCTAGCCATCCCACTCTGTATCAGATTTATTCACACACTGAACATTCAATATTTTCATATTGGTAGCAATGTCACATCACTCAAACATAAAAGTTATGAACGAGTTCCCTCCATTTTCAGCATCTAAATAGAATCATATTTTGAAAAACTTTTACTGACATTACGGAAATTGTCTTGTCTGGCTACATACATATTTTGTCTGATAACATGTATTGCCATCACATTGAACTCTCGCCTGACTTGATTTGATACATGGGTAACAATTTGACGATCAATGCCGTGTATAGTTTCTATCTTCCTTTAAGTTCGACCCAGTAAAGCTTAGGCATTCTCTACTATTCACTGGTAATCTTCAGATAATTATCGCCAACTATGCACAGCCTTTTTAACTACTATGCAATGTACTACTGTATGTTTCATTTTCAAATGAAAGTAAAACATATCATGGGATTAAACAGAAAATGTCAGGAATGATTTATACTGGATGCTGTTTTGGCTTGCGGCATTTTCCTCTTACCTTTGTTAATCTAACTTTCCTTCGAGAAGTCTTCATCACTTTTCTTTCGCCATTTCCTAACACCCTTCAACACACACCTTCTGAGCACTGGGTATTCCTGGAACAGTTCCAGGACTTTCTAGATTGGGGGGAAAGTTCGAATTGTGAAAATATAGCTGAGGAATTCTAGAATGACCCAAAAAGAAAACAAAAATCGCTCAGAATAAAATACTTATAATGACAAGAATGTCAGTGGCAGAACAAAAACGTTTTTACCCACCAAAGTAATACAAAATAGTAATGCAATACTGGTAATGATTAATATGGTTATAAAAGTAATGAATAATAATACACAATAAAGAAGAGAATGCATGAATTATAACAATAATGAATAAACATGAAAAACTAACATTTTCCCTTTTTCTCTCTTTTCTTTTCTGTAGCTGTCCCTTTTAAAGTATAATGCTGAAATGCGCTGTGCTTGGTTACTATTGAAATATTGATTTTTTTTTCGCTTGTGTTTAGCAGACGGCAGTCGAGAATGGATTCCTCCGGAAGGACCTCATTATGGGGAAGAAGTCATCTCTTCAAGAAAGAATCATCTTTGGCCTCGAGGAGGAAATGCTGTCTATTTTCATGCGGGCATGAGGTTTGAGCTCAGAAATATTATCTGATATTTTAGTGTTCAAATGAATTGCAACTTAGTTTGGTTCGTTCCGGAGCTGCCCAAGTGTTGTAGATCTGTGAAGTGATAGGCTGTGATCCGTGTTCTGGTGTTGGAGTCGAGGGGATTCGTTGGACCTGACGTGTTTGTTCAAGTTGGCTACTAGGCAGGGTAAGGAGCTTGGAGCCTGTAGTTGTGTGCCTGTGTATAGCACGGGGTCCATGGTGACCAGAACTGTGATCGTGTGGTGGACTGTGGGGCGGTTTGCTGTGTGTGATAATGAGCTCTTGACTGCAGACTTGGCTCTCTCTACGACCTTCACTTAGTGCTGGGTAAAATTCACAGAAGTCTGGTAATCGTGACTGTTGTTTACAATCGCTTTAGCATTTCTGTTATTGTGTGAATATAAATTACTAAACTACTGAACTGTGGTCACAGCTGCAGTTATTTTGTTTGTACTCTTGCACTGTGGAAAATCTGTATGCTGCTTATCATGGAGATTTACAAAACTACAACCTTGTATGAAGATAGCTATGTAACTGACTGTGCTGCAGTCAGTTGAAAATGGTAGCCAGGGGATGTTGTTTGGCGAAGAACACTTATTTTGCCTGATGGAGTGCAAATCTGTTTACCATTTAAGTGGTGAAGTCGCTTTGCAGGAAGGGTTGCTGTTGTAAAGCCTATCTGGGGGCTGATGGCCTATTTTTCTTCACCTGAGACCACTCAGTCAGGGGTGGGCAGTAGGGGGTGGAGTTAAGGGAAGGTCTGCAGACGAGTGACCGTCTGTCAACACATCTTTCCTGGTAACCTCTCACGTCTTCTGCAGTCAGGGATCGGTGTTTAGCTGGTGCTCTGCTGGGGACTGCCTGTAGACTGCCAGTCAAGACAGGGGCAGGGAAGCAGCAGATGTCAACGAGGAATGGAATTCTTCCACTGGTCCTGCAGATACGTGGAGTCATGAGCTAACCATATCTTCCCTTACTACCCATCGGCCAATTATGAGTCATCCTGTACACTGCAGTAGGTCTGTCACCTAACCTCACAGCAATGCCGAGTGTAATCAACTTGTGACCTTTCTTATCACTGCGTCATGACTTGGCTTCAGAGGGATGATGACACGTGTCCAGTCCCAGCTCTGGAAGGAATCACATTAAATTTCTTTTTTCTATGTAAAGCAGCATTTCT
>CM065742.1:45373078-45378078 GCA_033310375.1 Conus canariensis
CGGCTGCCTTGCGATTTTTTTATTTTTAATTGCTAGTAATACTTCCTCTTCACTAATGGAGCGATTCATATAACCATCAGAGTCATCTTCAAACACATCTTGATCTAATTGACTATCATCGTTGGATTGTAACAATGCTTGAAAATGTTGAAACCACACATCTATTGTAATGTTATTTCTAGGCTGTTTTCTTTGTGGTGATATCCTGTGGACAACATTCCAGAACTCTTTCTGAGACTTTATAGATGTAACAAGCTTATCTATTACTGATTTATTGGACTCTTTCTCTTTTCTCTTTAATAAATGCTTATATTCACGCCTAGCTATCACATATGCAGTCCTGTCTGTGTCTTCCAGCGAACGGCGACTAATTCTCAACAGCCTCCTGGTTTTTCTTTTCTCAACAAGACATTCTTGGTCATACCAGTCTTTTGACGCTCTTTCTTTCATAACGTGCACACGTTTTTTCATACATTCAGCGCTTTCAATTAAACATTCGTTAAACATATTTAGAGCATTGTTTATATCAGAATCAATTAAACTTATGGCAATATCAAGTTTTCTACTCGAATTTTCATTATCTAATGTATCACTAAACAACGAGGAGCGTTCATCATTCCAAACAATTTTTTCTAAGGTATAATCTTGCATCTCTTCACCAATTTCTACCAAGTTTCCCAATGGGGCAGCAATTTGAAAAGACAGCGGAAAATGGTCAGAATCTATACGTTCCAAAACATTCAGTTCACATCTATCATACGAGAGAGAGAGAGAGAGAGAGAGAGAGAGAGAGAGAGAGAGAGAGAGAGAGAGAGAGAGAGAGAGAGAGAGAAGGCCAGCATACAATATAAATCAAGAAATATCCTTATTGTGAGCTCTGCTTTGCTCTTAAAAAATCGTGATTATGTTCTTTGATGTGCCTTCCATCTTTCTTTCTCCTTATTCACATTCATCTGTCCTATGATCTCTGTGTGTGCGTGGTGTGTACTTGAGTGCGTGCGTGCGTGAGTGCGTGTGTGCGTGCGTGCTGTGCGTGCGTGCGTGCGTGCGTGTGTGTGTGTGTGTGTGTGTGTGTGTGTGTGTGTGTGTGTGTGTGTGTCTGTCTGTCTGTCTGTCTGTCTGTCTTTATTACAAAGATTTCTTTTACAGAAACATGACTATTTTGTCTGAAATCATCCCCTCTCCATCCGTTGAAAGTCAATTAATTAGTCGTGCACAAGCAACCTCGAACATTTATAACACACTGAAGTGGCATGAACATTTCTTTCTCGCCAAATGGTGCTCATACAAACCTTCTGTGTGCTTGAATCCTCACTTTATTTTCTTAATTTTCGGCTTGATATTGTGAAGTCCTTGCTGACAAGCTACAGGAACTAAAACTGTCTGGTGTGTGTTTAAACAGACTTCTGACTCCATAAAACAACGCATAGTTCAGCTTGATTTGTCATAGAAAGAAAACCATTGGCGTATACCCTATACAGCCCTTCTTCTCTCATACATTCAGTGTTGGTATTTGGCAACAAAGACAATGACAGTTGCAGACATGTACAAAGTACGAATGGCGACCCCGAAGTTGTTGTTTATAGTCTGTAGACAGACAGACCATAGCTTGGTGTCCTAAGAAGGATGGACATCTTGAGGATGGAAAACTTATTTTCATATGTGAAGCGATCTGAAGCACTGGGCATTATCAGCGATAATCCAGCACCAGGCGATCTGAAGGATTGGGCATTACCAGCGATAATCCAGCACCAGTCTAGGATAAATGCTTGTCTGGTCCTTTAAGATCTCATGGTTATCAACAATGCTGGCATGAGTAAGACAGGCCTATTGATGAACCGTAAGGATGATTTAACATACACGTTATCAGTTCTTGTCTAAAAGAGAATCAATCGTGTACCATTAGATGCCAAAAGTAACTATATTGTTTGTTCGCTTGTTTTAGAATACTTCAGTAAAAGAGATAGGAAATCAGTTTTTTGAGTCTGTGATTCAACATAGTACTCAGTCTCTTTGGTCACGGGTCAGAACAATAAAGGAGCAGGCCAGAAAGTGCACATGTTACAATGTGGATGATGCAGTCACATATAAGCTCATGTGCAGGGCTAGGATTGACAGCTCAGCATCTTCATATGAGCAAACAGTGAACACACCTTTACTGTCCTATGAAATCGTTCGGCCGCATGTGAGCTATTCTGTTGGCGTGAATGTGGGCTCTGGTGCAGCTACAATTCAACCAAACACAAGTCGTTTGACTTAAGAACAAGCTTTCTAGAGCGAAAGCAATAGCCTTGGTATTATTCAGAGAGCTAACACGTGACGCGCAGTCAACGATGACGCGGTCTTGCACGTGCGCGCACACACACACACACACACACACACACACACACACACACACACACACACAACCTGTGTTGAAGAGGAAGGCTAAAAACAAAACATGCTAAACAGACCAGCCAGACCTACAGGCAACTCCAGCTGATTCCATTTAGCGAAATCCTGACTTCCTGAGTGTCCTCTAGGCGTGGACGTCTGTCTCCTGCAAGAACCTACCGACCTGAGGAACTGTTTATGGGAAAACTAATTGCTGGGTTTCATTGCCGTAATCCTGTAATGTGGAAGCAACATGTATTGATTTCTGTACTATGTGTTGAACAGTACTTACCTGCAGGCACATGCACACAGACTGTGTGCTTCTCAGGATGAGATCAATACAAGTGATTGCGGGAAGGGCTAGGTATGGCTCCGCTGACACGACTATAACCCAGGTGCGTCTGATGATGCTATGATGAGTATTTCCTGCAATAGTGTTGCTGGGGTGATGACCTTAAATTATGGACTATGGAAAATTCTGCAGGGTTTAATGGTAGGGTTACGGGAGGTGAAAAATCTCGATACTCACCTATGACCTTATTTTCATAAATGAACCTCCAGCACTTCAGCCAGTTTTAGGTATAACCTGATATTCTTTAGTTGCAAAGTGAGGCGACTGCAGGCGGAAACCTAAACAAAAACTTTAAGTAATACATTCGCCAAGCATGAACTCAGAGGTCGGAAAGCGTGGTGTTTTGTCTTGTGATTCGTTTGTTCACGTTTGGCGGATGTATAAGACTTAACCTTTTTTTGTTGCTGGGGTGATGTCCTTAAATTATGGACTATGGAAAATTCTGCAGGGTTTGATGGTAGGGTTCAGCATTATCTTATATCCTTTGTTGAGACAGCTAAAGCATACAAGAAAAAAAACAAATCAGAACGCGTCACATTGCTTTGTTTGACCTCATTAAGCCCGATGGAAATACTCTGTTCTGGTTTAACTATTTTCAGAGGGAACTCTTCGGTGTTGCTTCTGCCTTCGCCTTCAGAGATCCGGTACCCTTGTTCTAAGATATCCAGAACTAGAGCTATGTCATGAGATCATACCAAGATGCGTCTAATACCTTCGTTTAATCCAGTGAATACGAAAGGACTTCGGCTTTTAAAGCAAATTCCTTCAAGCTTCTGGGTAGACATGTGTACTTCACAGCCTTGTTGAATCATCCTTCATTCTGCTTTTGGTTGGAAAAGTGAGTTTAGTAAGATTGTTTCTTTGGGTAAGAGTAGTGGAGAACTGTTTCTTGTCTCAAATCACCCTGCCTGATTCTTATTTTCAAATTGTGGGAAGGCATGCTGTGCATTCCCTGTCACCCACCACATTCAGCCGATCTTCCTTGTACGTCCAAGATGTCACAGCTGTTCCAGACCATAATGTTCTGCTTCCTGCCATGCAGAATGTTGTTCCTAACGTTTCTAATAGTGTGGTGTTCACTTTCGCTGCCTTTATCACCTGTGCAATCTTCTTAACACACTTCATGTTGACTGCACATGTTTCTCCCTTAGGTTACTGCCAGTTTGCGTAAGCTCAGTGCACATCCCACTGTTTGTTACCCCCATCATGAGGGGCAGGCAGGGCTACCTGATTTCACCTGTTTTAATCCACTTTACGTTTGAGAGCAGGAAGTCTTATGTAGATAGGATGACGTTAATCCTGAAAGGTACTGTATTCCACATTTCTTTCCAGTATGTTTTCCCAGTAACCCATCTATATTCTCATGACTGAACTATGTTCTAGAAACTTTTGGAATTTTTTTTGGCTTTATTGTTATGTGTTTGTGTGATACCTTTAACCTTTGATGACAACTTCAAATCTGGTCCCCAACAAGCAACACCTGTGTACCTCTGGAAATGGTTAACGAGGCTCTTTGATAAGTACTTTTTGAACCTGAAAAGAGACCTCCTCATATAATAACAGGAATGTAAAGTTTGTTTGACATCGCCTCTAGCTGAAAAGAATAGCAATTCAAAAACACTATTGATAACCGCTGATTGAAGGAAATGAAGAAGTGCTACGTCACTTTAATCAAAACAACTGATTTAACTCAATGGCTGATACACGTTAGACAAAACTTTCAGTGCAAGGAAGGAGAAAAAGCGGTTCAGCTTAGACAAAAAGTGTTTTCAACGGATGTGAGAGTAATTCTACGAATTTGAAAAAACTTTTGTAATTGCGTACAAGCATGCACTGGCGAATCAGATGTTAAAATGAATGCAAGTATGGGTCGTAATATAATAAATCGCAAATACTGCCTCTCTCTCTCTCTCTCTCTCTCTCTCTCTCTCTCTCTCTCCTCTCTCTCTCTCTCTCTCTCTCTCTCTGTGTCTGTTAAAATGAATGCAAGTATGGGTGGTCATATAATAAATCGCAAATATTCTCTCTCTCTCTCTCTCTCTCTCTCTCTCTGTCTCTCTCTCTCTCTCTCTCTCTCTCTCTTTCTCTCGCTCTCAAACACACACACACACACACACACACACACATACACACACACACACACACACACACTCACACACACACACACACACACACACACACACACACACACACACACACACACACACACACACCATGTTACGAGCAGTCAAGAAAATACTAGGAGGAAATGTTATAAATCAATGCCACCAACTAA
>CM065742.1:45390578-45423078 GCA_033310375.1 Conus canariensis
ATCGTAAACACCACGAAGTGCCATGTACAACTTGCCATCCACTCCACTTTTACGTAAAGAAGCCCATAACATGTTACGATTAACGGAGTCGAAGGCCTTTCTAAAGTCGACGAAAGCAATGTACATTTTTTTGTTTTTCATTAAGTGTGTTTGAACTATTGCAAAAAAGCGTTAAAATATGGTCTATAGTACTATAGTGTGATCGGAATCCTGCTTGTTCTTCGATAATTTTTTCCTCCCTTTCTGCCCACTTTGTGAGTCTTCTGTTTAAAATATGGGTGTAGATTTTACTTACGACACTTGTCAGAGCAACTCCATGGTAGTTATCTGGGTTATTTGGATCTCCCTTTTTATGAATAGGAACAATAATAGATTTGGCCCAGGCAGCAGGGAAGTTTCCATCATTTAACAGTCTATTAAATAACATTACAAGGAAATCAATGACAACGTAATTTGCATGTTTCAGCATTTCACTTAAAATTCTATCTGGGCCCGCACTTTTCCCTGACTTGAGATGCTTTATGCTATCAATCACTTCATTTCTACTAATAGCATCATTAAATAAGGGCTCTTCAAAACCTCCAGCATCCTCAACAAGCATGTCATTTCCATCATTAACGTCATCTGTATCTCTAAAAACTGCTGAAAAATGATCATACCATTGCTGAGTGCTTATATTATTATAAATAAATGGCCTTCTACTCACTGATCTAATTATTGACCAAAACAGACTTGAATCTTTAACCGAATTTTTTTAATTTTTGTAATTTTAATTCTTCAAATTCATGTTTCTTTTTTCTCTACATCTGCCCATATTCCCGTCTTTCATTTACATAACGTTCTTTGTAATACTTTTTATTATCTTCCCTTTTACACCTTTGGAAACTGTTAAGAAGACCTCTGACTGTTCTTTTCTTTTTTCACACTCATTGTCAAACCATTCATTGCATTCTTTCATTCGATTTCCAACCATTCGAATCATACAGGTAGCAGCTCCATACATCGCACGTGAGAACATATCAACACAGGCATTTACATCAAAAGACAGAATGTCCAAGGCATTTTGTAAACATTCCTTAAAGTAATCACTATTAAGTTCATTTTTATAGCATTCCACATTCTCTTCCGACCACACAATTCGTTCTTCTCCTTTCTGACGTGGAATAATTTCCTTATTGCCCAGAGTGTTTCTCCATTTCAGTTCAAGCGGCAAATGCCAGGAAAATAACCTGTCACCAACACACATAGTGCATTTATCAACCAAACAAGCTGAAACAAGAAAATAATCAATCACACTACATCCTTGGTGTGACACAAAAGTAAAATCTCCTTCCCGATCTCCATTGCAAAATCCATTCAGAATAATGAGATCAAATATAAAGCAAAAGTCCAACAGGGATTGCCCAAAACTATTTATAGTAACATCCTTGGAACACCGCAGGTTAGCGCAGCCTTCCTTGCTACTTCCTCCAATCTCAGAAACAAAATCATCCATGTCCTCCGCAACTGGTTGTTCACATCCTGTCCTTGCATTTAAATCTCCCCACACTATCATATACACATCCTCCTCCTGCACAAATTGTAGAATACTTTCTTCTAAGATTAAAATACCGTCTTTTAAATCCGTACTATTGTACAGTGGGCCCCCTTCTGGTACAATATAAGATGCAACTAGAACTACATCCTTATCTGTGTTAAAAACAGTTTTATGCACTTTCAGTACGACAGTATTTTCACAGTCAACACGGATTTCTTTCACAAACTGTTTTAAACAATTCCTTATCAATACTAGAACACCCCCTGAATTTCTTCCATGTTTAGACAACTTTTGTGCAGGGGCAAAAAATGTCAAATACTCTGGAAAAACATTATCATAATCATAAGAGTAGTCCAAAAAGGTTTCAGTTAAGCAAACAAAATGAAACAAATTAACATAATTAATAAACATAACATCAGCCAATTTATTGTACAGATTTTCCACGTTGTAATTAAGAAATGTCCATTCTTTTGGATGGTCAAGCCTGTCCTATTTATTTCTGGCTCCTAAGTTTCTGTCAGTGCCACTGCCACGGTTTGCCCAGTGAGCACGAAGCTCTGTCTGTCTGCCAGCCGACCCTCTCCGTGCACCACGTGTCCCGCCTGAGGGATGACCCTCTACGTCACGGCGAGAGGAACTCCTCTCACTGTTGTCTGCGCCACCCTGTCTCGCCGTAGAGTTCCCCCGCAACACGCAAGGGATTCCCGTTACCCGTGACGTCATCTGCCGCACTCCCCTGTACCGCCCTTGCATCTCGCTGGGACCCATCAGCACCGCCGCTGACAGGCAGGGACCGTTGAACATCCCGTGAATTGTAGTCACAGGTACCCCCACCTCCACCCCCGCCGTCGTTACCCCGGAATTGCTGATCCCGTGAAGTGGGAGTGACAAAACCCCACACTCACCGGTCGCCATATCCCCTAGCTGTTGGCCGCCTTCGGTAGTTGGAGTGGAATGAACACCGCACGTGGAAATCGTGGCCCTGTCCAGCGACCCCCTACGCCGACCTTGGCCCCCCACCTGGCTGGGTGACAGCACACGCCGTGTAGTTTCCGTGTTGGCTGTCAACACACGTGTCTTGTTTTGATGTCCTCTGTCAGATCTCGTCGCTGCGACTTGTGCATATGTGCGGGGATCGGGGAGAGGGGGGTCAATCACCATCCTCCCTCCTTTAAAGTACGCCCTCTTCCCGTTCCTTCGTGCTTCTGATACCATGTGTGCCTGGGCTCGTGTCAGGTCATTGGCCAATCTGATGTTGTTTTCTTTCTGGTTTTCCCGCAGCTCCTTATCCGTGAGAAGAGCCATCTTATCCCTCCATCGAGTGAAGCGCACAATCATCGGCCTAGGCTGACCTTCTCTTGCCCACCCCACCCGATGGGCTCTCACGATGTCGTCCCGGGGACCAGATTTTCTGACCATCAACACTGTTGAGTGCCTCAACCACTGCCATAACACACGCATCGTGATCTTCACGATCACTTGATTTAGGGATACCAAATAATCGAAGATTGTCTCTTCTTGAATGTTGTTCCAGGATATCTATTTCTGATTTCATTAAATTGATTTGATCCTGAAGTTCACTCACTGTTGCTGTCAGTTTACTTGTCTCTTCTTTTCTGTCCATCTCTTCCTGCAGACTACACATGTCAGATGACAAAAGAGTCATAGTTTCTACGATTTCCCTCTGTTCTTTTTCTACTCTGTCACATCTCTGATTTATTTCGTTACATTTGTCCTTCACTTGACCAAGTTCACATTTGATGTCTCGAAGATCACCTCTGATCACACTTGTCTGTTGATGTAATTGTTGTCGTAATGACTCCATAATTTTCTGAACAATGTCGTCAGTACAAGTTGGATCTGCCACAACTACCGTCGATTTTTCCTCTTGCGTCGATTGGTCGGTGTGAATAGGTCCAGGATTCTCTTCTACATCCCCGCTGAGACGTAAACGCCATAAGGAATACACAGTGTGGATCACACATGACACAGCTACACACGCTGTCACGTGCAAAATGCACGGACTCAACCTGTCACTATCCCACATTTCGGACACTCTTCCCCCCCCACAGCATAGTTCCACTTGAAACTCTATCGTCAGTACACCACCTCACATTCTGGATGCACAGAGACCTCACATTTCTTTCCACACTAACCAAAAGAGCCAGAACAGCACCAGCATAACAAAAAGCCAGTAAAATGTCACCTGTCGACAAACACGCCTCGCTGCACACAATCACTGGACAGCTTTCTGTTCCGCGTAAAATTTGTCAGATTCCATAGAGAGAGAGAGAGAGAGAGAGAGAAGAGAGAGAGAGAGAGAGAGAGGGAGAAATATTGAGTGTTTGATTGATTGATTGATTGATTGAGGGATTGATTGGTTGATTGATTCATTCATTCATGTATTGACGACAATACACACATACACACCCACGTATACACAGAGAGAGAAGAAGAAGAAGAAGAAGAAGAAGAAGAAGAAGAAGAATGAAGAAGAAAAGAAAGAAAGAAGAAAAAACAGACAGATACAAAGACAGAGACAGACAGAAAGAAGAAAAACACACAAACACAACACACACACACACACACACACACACAACACAACACGCACGCACACACACACACACACACACACACACACACATGAACACACACATGAACACACAGAGAGAGAGAGAGAGAGAGAGAGAGAGAGAGAGAGAGAGAGAGAGAGAGATTCTTTTTCACTCACACACACACATACACACACATACGCGCTCGCGCACATACACAATCACAAAAATACACGCGCGTACACGTGAGCACGGACTCGCACACAGAGAGAGAGAGAGAGAGAGAGAGAGAGAAGAGAGAGAGAGAGGAGAGAGAGAGAGGAGAGAGAGAGAGAGAGAGGAGAGAGAGGAGAGAGAAGACAGACAGACAGACAGACAGAGAAAGAGAGAGGAGAGAGAAGAGAGAAGAGAAGAGAAGAGAAAGAAAAGAAGAGAAGAGAAGAGAAGAGAAGAGACAGACAGACAAACAGACAGAAAGCGCTAAAGGTAGACAGGCTCTCTCTCTCTCTCTCTCTCTCTCTCTCTCTCTCTCTCTCTTCTCTCTCACACACACACACACACACACACACACACACACACACACACACACACACACACACACACACACACACATTACAGAGGAGGCAGAGGACTTGGCGAAGGAAAGCTTCAAGTCAGATGACTGCATATTCACTCTGCCAGACAATGAACCATGGAACATGTTCTGAGCTCATACAGAACCGTGGTAGTTACGCATGGAGGCACATCCAAGTGCTAAAGTGTAATTGGCACTTCATAGGAAAACCATGTTATTACATGGTCTTTACACGGCAGGAGGCAGCAGATTACAACCTGGAACAGCTGAAATGTCCAAAGCACGCTACTAGAGCTAACTGTCTGGAGTCGATGACTGGAAATGTTCGACTGATCTTCTAGAACAGAGAACATCCCAAAACTAGCAGTCAGATTGGCATGAGACTGAGTACAGTGCTCTGCTCAAGTTCAGTGGAACCAATGCTTCTGACTGATACCATGGTGCCTTTAATCAGATCGAAGGAAGCACACTGCAAAACTAAGGAGTATGCCAGTGAACTCAGTTTGAAGGAATCTGGCTCCTAGCTTAAGTTCTTGCCGAAGACTTTGGATAGGAAGTTTGCGGTGTGTGTGTTGGTTGGTGGGGTGTAGTTGGTGCGGCTGGAGCGTGCGGGGTGTGTTGGTGTGTTGTGTGGTGTGTGTGTGTGTGTGTTGTGGTGTGTGTGTGTGTGTGGGTGATGTGTGTGTGTGTATGTGTGTGTGTGTGTGTGTGTGTGTGTGTGTGTGGGTGTTTGTGGTGTGGTGTGTGTGTGTGTGTGTGGTGGTGGTGTGTGGTGCGTGTGTGTGGAGTCAGTACAACATGTAGCTGAGTAATGGTTCGTCGTCAGTCGTGTGTGTGTGTGTGTGTGTGTGTGTGTGTGTGTGTGTGTGTTGTGTGTGTGTGAGGGGCGGGTGGTTATGGGCAGTGTCACTGGTGGAGTTATGGTAACAGCTTTCACCAACCTAATACGTAAACGCTCCCAGCTGTGTCGAACATATCTAGTCCACAGAATACATGCTATTACTGTCTTACCATTCGTCTCAATTTTCACCAAGTTCGTTAATAGATATACATAGACGAGGATGTTTTGTGTGAGTGTGTGTGTGTGTGTGTGTGTGTGTGGTGTGTGTGTGGTGTGTGTGTGGGGTGTTGTGTCGTCGTGCGTGCTGGTGCTGTGTGTGTGTGTGTGGGGGGGGGTAGGTTGTTATAGTGTGTGTTGTTGTTTTGGTTGTGGTGTGGGTTGTGTTGTTTGTTGTGTGTATTGTGTTGTGTGTTGTGTGTGTGGTGTGTGTGTGTTAGGCGGGTGTTATAGCAGATTTCTGATCGCATGAATCAGTTCTTGATATTGGGAACAGACGAACGATCAGGCTCTTGAGGCAATGGTATAACACACTGAAGAGTTCCATCTAGATGCTGTCACTGAGGAACACAAGCAAAGTTCGTAGGTTTAAACTTACAACAGCAACCATTTGTTGAGTGGTTCAAACATCAGAGACCTGTGACTTATCCTTGAGGAGCCCAGTCATCCAGAGAGTGGAGGTTTGAATCCCGACAGCGCCAAAAATTAAGAATATGACAGCAAAGTATATAAAAAGTCATGACCTTGATGTAACACGGACCCTTACGTTATGAGGAGTTCTCGGCTGAAACGCTTGCATGGGGTGGGGGGTGGGGTGGGTTCTGGAGATTTCTGCTGTCCAGCTATGTGTGAATTTTCTTCCGCTACGAACTTAATGGACAGCGAACGTCTAAAGGAACACCACATTAATCTTGTGGCTGACACTTCTGACCAGATTCATGTCTGGAATGCTGACCACATCACACAACGTTTGACACGCTAGTTCCTGCCTCTTCATTTTCCCCACAACTGGTTATGCAGCTTGCCACACAGCAACTTGAGCGTGCGTTGATAGCGGGAACTCTGTTGAATATAGATGAGAAAATTGCTGGAAGCATTCACCGCTTCAAAGAAATGAGTTGAAGCTATAGACAGCTTAAACACATTACACATGTACCCGGATATCATAAACCCGGGTACACGACTGAATAACACCACTTGCAGTGTCACAGAAGGGATCGTGCACGTGACATACACTATGCAGACAGTCACCAGCATGCGCGTCACCTTGATGTCCTGTTTCTCCACTGACGTCATATCGGACACTGTTTCTCGACGCCATGAGGCCATTACTTTGAGGCGAACGACGATGAAGGCGGTACAGACGATGACGACGACGAGGGAGAGGGTAGGGAGAGTGAAGAAAAGCATGAAATTGTATATAAAGTCAATGATGATTCTGTGGCGGAGGTAGAAAGGAGACTGACGAGTGATGTAAGTGGAGGTGTTGGTGATGGGGTCTGTGACTTCAACGGTCTGGAACTGGAGAGCGAAGGCGGTTGTGGCCACCATGTGGATGAACACAGCCACTGCCACAATCAGTATCGCCGTGTGTCTGCAACAGCACATGAGAACGTGAAGAAATTTTGTCACACTGAACATGAAAAATAATTCCTATAAAGCAAAAGAGATATCGGTGATTCTCAGAGTTCCACTCTCATTCAGACTGAAGTATCTACTCAAGACACAACTAAATCCTTAAAAATAAAGTCACGTTAATTTGCTTAGAGAATTGGTCTTGCTCTTCAAACTAAAAATGACGTCACGTAATTTATCATGCTCTTTTGTTGTTAGTCACTCTGAATTTATGCGGTTTCATTAAAGTCATCAAATTCTGTTGGCTGAAACAATACTGTTTTCTAACCTTGGCCGTAAGATACTTGATCCTGATATACTACTGTTATATTCACACTGTTTATAAAACCATTTAAACTAAAAGAGCATAGAAGAAGAAGAAGGGGAGGAGGAAGAGGAAGAGGAGAAGAAGATCAACCGTCACCTCCATTACCACCACCACCACCAACAAGAACAACTAAGACAACAACTACAATAACAATAACTAGGACAACAACAACAAACAACAACAACAACAAAGGCATCAACAACAACTACAGACAGACAGACAGACACACACACACACACACACACACACACACACACACACACACACACACACACACCACACACACACACACACACACACACACACACGTTAAATTGAAGAACTAACACACACACACACACACACACACACACACACACACACACACACACACACCACACACACACACGTTAAATTGAAGAACTAACACACACACACACACACACACACACACACACACACACACACACACACACACACACACACACACCACTGACCTTGTCCTGAAGATCCTGGCAGCTTTGAGGGGACTCAGAACACAGATACACCGTTCTATAGCTATGACAGCCGTTGTCACGTTGGAAATGATCAGGAAACCAAGACAGACGGCCAAGACGGTATCAAAATGACGTTTTTGCCAATACTGTCCTAGCACTGGGTCTACCAGACTGATAATGGCGTAGGACTTGCTACACATCAGGAACAGCAGGAACCCTGTGTCTAACACTGCCAGACTGACAGAACCACAGACAGAGACTGATTACCAAAACAAACACACAAAAAACCAGGATATTCGTTCTTCATCGCAGGTTGGGCATGTCGTTCAGAACGTTCAGCAAAAATGCACACAGAGAAAACAATCGGCGTGAGTTGTTCACTCATGCGCATGAAGAAGAGCATTTACGCAGGTGCACAAACGTGACATTCTTTGATGTTGAATACTGTTTAACGTGAATTTATTTGACGTTGAATACTTTTTTTCTATGAAAGAAAGGGAAAATGTTCTCTCTCTCTCTCTCCTCTCTCTCTCTCTCTCTCTCTCTCTCTCTCTCTCTCTCTCTCTCTCTCTCTCTCTCTGTTATGAGGATGGTTTTATTCTGGAATTCAAAGACAGGATGGTAGCTTCATATAAACAAAACTGGCATTCTAATATGGAAAACACGGTTAAATATAACTGGTTTTATGGCTTTAAAAGTATATTTGAAACGGAAAAGTATATTTCAGTAATAACGAATAGATGGCATAAAATTTGTCGATCCAGACTTAGAACAAGGACTCTTGGTCTAAACGCCCATATGGTTCTATATTGAGTCATCTACAGCGTCACCTTGTCCATTGTGTGGCTTCCATAGGGAGGATGAGTCACATTTTTTGTTTCATTGTAGAAATTACAGTGCTGTACGAGATAAGTGTGTAGTTTTTCAAAAGAATGTTGCCATAAATCAGGACACATTCGGAATTTTAAAACTGAGTTATGACGATAATTCAGTGAAATCACTTGCCAGATATATAGCAGAGGCATTAAAGATACGCGCAGAAGTTATTATCAACTAGAACTTACGATGTTCAAATGAAAAAATGAATGCTACAGGAAGTAGTAAAATATTTTGGTTATCGTATTTACATATTTACTTCTGTGAATAATATTAAACTGGATGGTCGAGATACTAGCCTATTTTGCTTGTATGTCAAGCTTTCAATTGATTGATGTTTCTTTTATGTTGTTACTTTCGTTTTCGATATGATTATTTTGTGCTGTACCCCCCCCCCCCCCCCCCCCCCCATGTCACTAAGGCGTATATAGCTAATGACATTAAACATGTTCAGTGTTCAGTGTTCTCTCTCTCTCTCTCTCTCTCTCTCTCTCTCTCTCTCTCTCTCTGCTAGAAATCTGTCCATTTACCTATACAAAGCATTTAAGTTAAGATCTGTTCTTGTTTCTTAATGTAGAGCATTGAATCAGTTTTTGAACGTGTAAAATATCGAATGATTTTCAGATGCACCCCTTCACGAGGGGCAATGGCCTATTTGTGAATAAAATATCCGTATCCGTATCCGTATCTCTGCTGTTTGCAAACGTCATATCAACCGCAACTTTTTTAAATACAGCTTGATTTTCTGTAGTCATAAGTGTGTGGCTAGCGCG
Organism: Conus canariensis; assembly: GCA_033310375.1. Taxonomy (NCBI): domain Eukaryota; kingdom Metazoa; phylum Mollusca; class Gastropoda; order Neogastropoda; family Conidae; genus Conus; species Conus canariensis. Next base: position 45,400,147 of record CM065742.1, read on the forward strand.
CGCGCGCGCGGGGTGTGTGTGTGTGTGTTGTTGTTGTTGTTTTGTTTTACGTCTTTCCACATAACGTGATATTAGACGGGGAAAAAAAAATATATCGGGGCCGGGAAAAAGGTTAACACAACGAGTCAAAGAATTAACTTATCTACATCCATAACACAAAAATAGAAAAACCACTTAATCAAAGATTAAAAAAACAAACAAACAAACAACCCAAAATACAAAAACATATAACTCTTCTGTCTCATCTCACCACTGACTATTATCTATTATAAGTATCTGCCAATTGGACTTTTAGCTAAGCGCAAAAAGAAAAGATATGTTTCACTTGCTGACAGGAAAACATTTTGAATAGGCTGTACAGACGTATTTGGAATGAATTTTTTCATTAAGTTACATAACAGAATGTGATCATTTGATATGCTATGACCACATATACAATGTATATTTTTGACATACTTTGTTTTAAAGCAATCCAATTTCCATCTACAGATCAAGGAAATTATCTGTCGTCTACGATAAATGTTTTGATCGTACTTACTTAACTTTTCATGAATATTTTTCATTTCATCGTGTAACCCAAAGCACCCAGTTTCTCTTTCTATCAAATGAAAATTGGAAAATTGTACTTTTTCTGCCATAGCATAGCACTCTTGTACAGACATAGAGAAGTTTAGAAAATGTGAATCTGATGATCGTTTTGCTCCTCTCTTTGCTAGAACATCAACCTTTTCATTATAATATAACCCACAGTGGGAGGGCACCCAAAGAAATGTTATTTCAGTGTCTCTGACTGAGAGGAAATGTACTAAATTATTTATTTCAGTGATCATCTCAGGTCGAATTTTTAAATTAAAATTCTTCATTGCAGTAAGAACTGACTTGGAATCTACACATAAAACAACTTTAAATAAATTTTGAGGGTAATCAACAACAAACTTTAAAGCCATAATTATAGCAGTTAACTCAGCAGTGAATATAGATTTGTTTTTTCCAAGATAATAAGACTTTTCTTTGTTAAGACCTGGGATAATGTATGCTGCACCTGCATGTTCATTAATTAAAGATCCATCAGTGTATATCTTAAAATGGTTGGAATAGTGATCATGCAAATGCATTTTGATATTCGATAACAATAAATTAGTATTTTCAGCCTTTGTTAGGTCTGTATGCTCAATATCAAAATGTGCTCGTATTAGTTTCCAGGGAGGGATAGGAGACACAATAGATCTTTTTGCAATGGATGTTAGTTTGATATCTGAGGATTCTAAAATCGAGGAAGTATATGTTCTTAGAGTCGTTTGAGATTAAATATTTTTAGCCCTTTTGGGAAAATCAGTGTCTGATTTAATATTTATTTCAGGGCCTATATTGTTGTCTATAGCAGAACTTCTTATAACAAACTTGGTGCATGCGAGATTCCTATATTCCTCCAGTGGTAATATCCCAGCAGCACTGTATGCTTTTGTACAAGAGGCATGGACTGGTAGTCCCAATGCTATCTTATATGCTTTGGAATCAATACTTTGAAGTTTTTTCAGTAAGTATTTGGGTGCACTGAAGAATACCTCTTGTGCATACGTTAATTTTGATCTAACCAGTGCAGTAGAAAGGTGCAAAAGAGTAACTGTGTCCTGAGCCCAAGCATGCTTGCTAATAATCTTTAATGAATTTAAAGTTTTTCGAGCTTTTGTTAGAATATGCTCAATATGAAAATTCCATGACAACTTTGATGTTAAATTTACTCAAAGGAATTTCACTATTTTTGTATATCTGATGGGTATGCCGTTGACTTGAAATGAAGGCATATTAACTGGATCAAATCCAGTATTGAATAACATCATGTGTGTTTTTTCTGTTGATATTTGCAAACCATTTTCATTCATGTAAGCAGAAAAGGTATTTAATTCTTTTTGATATAACTTTTTAATATAATTTTGTGATCTGACAGATGTACATTTTTTTAATGTCACCCTCATCCATATGCATATATCATCTGCATATTGGGCTAATTCTATATTTTTAGAAATTTTTGTGGGTAAATCGTACATCAGAATACTAAAAAGTAAAGGGGCAATAACAGACCCCTGAGGAATGCCCATGTATAATTTTCTTCTTGTAGAGTAGGAGTTCCCTACCTTCGTTCTAATATATCGATTTTCTAAGAAGTCTTTAAGAAAATCATAAATGTTTCCTGATAATCCAATCTCTTTAAGTTTATAAAGCAAACGAGAGTGCCACACTTGATCGTAAGCTTTAGTGATATCAAAAAAGGTTGCTAGTAAAGATTGTCTCCTGGAAAATTGATGCTTAATCTGAGTGGTAAGTTTGACCAAATGTTCAACAGCACTTCTGCCCTTTCGAAAACCTGCTTGGTTTGTTGGGATGACTTTGTTCTTATCGCAAAAGTAGTTTAGTCTATTTAAAACAATGGTTTCATAAAGTTTACAGACATGAGAAGTTAATGAAATAGGTCTGTAACTATCTATACTTTCTTTCAGTTTACCTTCCTTGTGAATCGGTACTATTACTGATTCTTTCCATATTTGAGGCAAATGACCTGAGTTCCAGCATTTTTTAAATATGCTGAGTAAAATGCTTATCCAATTGTCTGGAAAATGTTTAATCATTTCATTAGAAATGGAGTCAACTCCAACAGCTGTTTTTTTGTTTGGGAGAGAATCTATAGCATCTTTCACCTCTTGTAATGTAATTGGGGCGTTGATGTCGCTTGTGTCTTATCAGATACATCATTAAAGACATGGGTAGATTCTTTATCCTCTCTGAATTTTCTTTGATTTTCAGACAACCCATCTAACCTGCTCACTTTAGCAAACTGGTCTACAAACGCTTCTGCTTTGTCTGTAGATGATGGTAACTTGTTATTATCAAGAATGATAGGATATTCTGGGAGTTTGATTCCATTTTTTATCGTCTTTATCTCTTTCCATACCATTCTACTATCTTTATGATCGAATGTGTTTCTTTTGCAAAAATTATCCCAATAATCCTTTTTGGCTTGTTCCATAACTCTATTACTATGTATATTTGAATGTTTCATTTCCTTAAAATTTTTATCAACCATTTTCTTATCTTGACTTTTCTTAGTGTGCACGTATTCTTTGAATAACCTTTTTTTCTCATTGACTGCCTTATCGCAATCTTCAGTCCACCAGACATTACCGAGATGTTTACCCCCTTTAGATCCCTGATTTTTCAATTTAGGAATACATAAACCAGACACTTTTAGAACAGAAGTACAAAACGTGTCATACATAGTATCAATATCATCATCTGGGGACAATCTTATGTCTAGATCTTTAAGTGTATTGTAAAATTGAGACCATTTGGCATTTTTATAATCAAATCTTGGGATTGTATCATCAGGTTTTGTGTCTTCAAAATTAGGGGACTGATTAATTGTGATGATGATTGGTATGTGGTCACTCCCAAGAGTTTCACTATAAGTTTCCCATGCACACGACAAAGCCATTTTAGGTGAAACCAAGGTTAAATCAATAGCAGTAGGTCTATGTGTAGATATATCAGGAACTCTGGTATAAGAACCATCATTGAGTAAACATAAAGTTGAGTCTACAACATTTTCCACAAACCTATTACTACTGACCTGTGTGCACTCTTTTTCCCAGAAAGGAGAATGAGCATTAAAATCCCCTCCTACTAACCATTTGTCATTATCATTCTTGATATTTTTCATCCATTCAGTATTAGCTTCATCTGGACCCTTAGGTAAATATACAAAAGCACAGTTCACTTTTAAGGAGTCCGAAAACTTGACAGTTACAGCACATGAAAAAATCCCATGTAATCCACTAGGCACAGGTGATTGTTTGTCACAATACTGTAGTCCAGTATGAATATAGATAGCACAATTTACTCTATTACCATTTTTATCTGTATCTACTACTGGTGGATAGTAGTGCTGTTCCAGTCTTGGTAGTTTGTTCTTGCTGATATTAACAGACTGGAATAAAAGAACGTGGCAGTCAGATGACACTAAAAATTGACGTAAGCAGTCAATATTAGAATAGAGAGAGCGGCAGTTCCATTGCAGTATTTTTATATTATTGTTAAATTTCATGTTTGAGAAAAAAAAATAAAAATAAAAAAAATAACCAATTAAATAAAAATATGTTGCTTTAACACAATTGGAGCTTAGCTACACAGAGACGTAGGCTGGTATGCTACATTCGTTCCGACCAAAAGCAACATAAAATGTCACCAGTTGTATAAGACATTGAACCTATTGGACCAGGCAGAGCCGTAGAAGGAATCCTCAGGGAAGGGTGTGGGCGCAGGTACCGGGGACGTCGCGCTGTCTTCCGGGGCCGTTCCCAGAAGAGGTTCCTCAGATGCCGGCCAATATTCCCCGCTAGGATGCTAGCTCCTCTAGCAGTGGGATGTAGCCCATCACGGAGGTTGAAGCGGGCAGCTTGTAGGTTTGAGTGAGTGATGAAGGTGATGTTTTTGTCATCATTCAGCTCTGACACCAAAAGTGCGTTGTACAAGTCCCCTTTGATATTGAGTTCGGGGTGTGATGTAGGAGCCATCTTACTGACTATGATGGCCAGATCAGGGTTTTCTTCTTTGATACTCCTCACGCACTTTGCCAGTCTTCCGGAATATGTTGCTGCTGATTCTGTTTCTAGGTCCTTCGATCCAACATGCAAGAGTAAAGCATCAGGAGGTGTCTTGACAGATGCACTTGCTTTGGCCACCGCTGGTTTGATGTCATTTATTGTTCTTGCATTACTCTGATGCACCTTACATCCGTAGGACTTCCCTAGTCTGTTTGTGTTGACTTTCTTTATGACAGGGTCATTCACATATAATATGTTGGGAAGGCCCTTTAAAGTTGGATTTGGTTTGTCTCTGGACTTGGCCTTTAAGTCGTTAACATTTTGTTTGTCTCTGGACTTGACCTTTAAGTCATTGGCGTTTTGTTTGTCTCTGGACTCGACCTTAAGGCTATTGTCGTCATTTTTCTTGCACTGCTTCTTCGACTTCGGCTTATGACGCAAAGAAGCCTTGATGTCATTTTTGTTCGCGTTATCATTTTCTTCTATTTTTTTGTTTTGTCCACTTTCCTGTACAATTCTGCTGTGCGTCTTTTCTGTTTTATTTTGCCTCGACCAGCAGAGCATCCCGAGAAGCTGTTTTCAGCTTTGATGGAACTCCAGCTACCTCTGCATAGGAGAGGTAGGGAAAGGCTCCGTCTGTGTTGCTATGCTAGATCTAGCTATGTCCTTTCTATCAATTTTTTCATGTAGCGATCTCATCTGTTCTTCCAGACCGGCTACTTGATCTCGCAGAGATGTGATTGTGCCTTCGATCAGAGCAAAGATCTCTGAGGTACTCACGGACTTGATGCAGTCTGTAGGAGCATTGTTGTCTCTGGACCTAGGCTCCAGCCCCTCCTTAACAAAGGACAAACGGAACGGTCTCCTCCACTCAGATCTACAATCTGTTCCGTCCTCGCTTCCGTGCTCCGCCAGCACATCCTTAGTGCATCCCTTTGCACACAGTACAGGTATGCAGCTTTTCCGGATCCTGGTGTGGTTTCCCATTGCTTGCTTTGATCGAAACATTGTAGCATCCACAGCACTGAACTATCGGTTGCTGTCTGCAGGCGCCATCTTGTGTGTGTGTCTGTGTGTCTGTTGTGTGTGTGTGTGTGTGTGTGGTGTGTGGTGTGTGTGTGTGTGCCTGTATTGTGTGTGTGTGTGTGTGTGTGTGTGTGTGTGTGTGTGTGTTGTATTGTGTTGTGGTTGTGGTGTGTGTGTGTGTGTGGTGCGCGCGCGCACTCACGCGCAATGGAATGGTTCTGAACCACTATTAAAGTTTAAACGTTAAAAACGTTTAAATTTTGAGAATTCCTCATATTTTGAAATTTGAACAGACTCCAAATTATTGCTTTGAGTCGTAAACTTTTAAGATTACTAAGCTCTCAAAACATGGTTGATCGCAAGAAAAAAGGTAGACCCGAAGATGCGGGTAGGATGCAGAGAAGTAATGTCCTCAACCGCCGAACAAACCAGCTGGGAGCAATCCTGCACCGCCCTTGGAAGCCTGCACTATGTTCACATAGGGTGCAGGGTTGTCTCGCAATATGGCTGTGGGTTTCAGGAACATTATGCTAATTTCTGGAATGAGACAACCATAGAACGACTTCTAAATATATTGGAGATTGAAATTCGTAGCTTTACCGTTTTGATTGAAAATATGTGCATAAAACACGTCACAATACTTGCAGTATGCACAGGTGTGATGCATGGGCCCGAATTTCTGTAAATTTTGAGTAAACCCAACCTGTCTTTAACGACCAGTCTATTGACCAAGTAATGAAGAATGTTATACTTCATCGCATTATTCTGGAAGTGTGTATCACCACATTTCATCTTTTTAACAGTGCTGTCATCACCACATATAGGTTAGTTCATTTATCTTCTTAATGTGTATTCAACACGACGTGCAGGCTGGCACATCCATCTTGCTAACTCAGTCTTGTAAACTGTGTAATTAATGCGACATAGTAGCGTGTACATCCGTTTTAACTGTGAAATCAACTTGACATACAGGCTACTACATCCATCTTGTTATCTGCGTAATCAACACGATATATTGGCGTGCACATCCATCTTGTCAATGGTGTCATCAAGACGACTGCTAATTTAATTAACCTCATTATGGACACGGCTGTTGTGGCCAGTTTTTTGTTTCAGTTTCATCTAGGAGGTGTCACTATGCGCGGACTAGTCCATATATGCTGAACCACATCTGTTAAGTTTCGAAACCACATTAGGCAGGGTTTACTTCGTGCCCACTGCGAATATGGGGAAGTGTGATTGTTTACAGACAGCGAATATGGGAAAGTGTGATTGTTTACCGACAGTGTAAGTTACATTACTGAAAAAAAAAGTTAACATCCCCACCAAATTGAAACCAGATGCATCAATACGACTTTGACATTGGCCTCTGACCAATAGGACGGAAAACTCACCCATTGACGATGACGATCAGAGAAAAGAAACACACACAGATGCAAAAAGTCACAAGAGAGAGACAGAGAGAGAGAGAGAGATAGAGGGGAGAGAGAGAGAGAGAGAGAGAGAGAGTTATGGATACAGATACTTATTCATTAATTGCCATTGCCGCTCTTAAAAAGATTGCTACTGAACAATCGTTCCACACTATAGCATCATAACTACTTAAACATAATGCACTATGATATGAAATAGATCGTTTCTTAAACTCGTTAACAAGAAATAGGACATGTTTCTAATTGTTTAGTTTGTTATGGGATGTGCAAAGTAAACTTATGAGAGAGAGAGAGACAGAGACAGAGACAGAGACAGAGACAGTCACAGCAAATATCTCCATCATGAATTGTAAGCATCAATAAACTATTTGCATGATCGCCCCTACCCAGGAAATGGGAGATTGAAGAACGCTACATTAAGTACTTGAAACAGAGATCGGAATAGAAACACGATTACAGACAGCTACAGGAAACACAAAGAGTAGCAGTGCAATCAGCACATACGAGAAGAATAGAACACCTAAAGAAAAGCATTATAGTCAGTACTTCAAATCAGTACACGAAACATTCAGAGAAGCTCTAGACTCATTGTGTCACACAGGAACAGGAAACACAAAAAGAAGCATTACAGTCATCACTTAAACGGAAACAGAAAATAGTAACGCATCGCTGTCGTCACTTTAAACGGAATAAAGGACTTCGGGCAGAAGCACGAAGTACAGAAAGAAGCATTACAGTTAACACTTTAAACAGAACAAGGAACCACCAAGGGAAGCACTTCAGACAGCACTTCAGACTGGAACATGGAGGAGATTATGGTCAACACAAGGACAGTAACAGAACTAACGGGAAGCACTGCGGTCAGCACTTGGGACCTAGACAGGAAAACACAGGAAAGCATTACAGTCAGCACTTCAGACTGGAACATGGAGGAGATTATGGACAGCACCAAGGACAGTAACAGTAACATTAAAGGAAGCATTGCAGTCAGCACTTGGGAGGTAAGCAGGAAAACACAGGAAAGCATTACACTTAACATGTCAGAGAGGAACAGGAAATACAGTGGTAAATATTGCAGTCAGCACTTCAGTCATGAGTAGGAAACACAGAGGGAAGCGTTACAGTCGGCACTTCAGACCGGAACAGGAAACACAGAGAAAAGCGTTACAGTCGGCACTTCAGACCGGAACAGGAAACACAGAGAAAAGCGTTACAGGCGGCACTTCAGACAGAAACAGGAAACGCAGAGAAAAGCGTTACAGGCGGCACTTCAGACAGAAACAGGAAACACAGAGAAAAGCGTTACAGTCGGCACTTCAGACAGAAACAGGAAACACAGAGAGAAGCGTTACAGGCGGCACTTCAGACAGAAACAGGAAACGCAGAGAAAAGCGTTACAGGCGGCACTTCAGACAGAAACAGGAAACACAGAGAAAAGCGTTACAGTCGGCACTTCAGACAGAAACAGGAAACACAGAGAAAAGCGTTACAGGCGGCACTTCAGACAGAAACAGGAAACGCAGAGGGAAGCGTTACAGGCGGCACTTCAGACAGAAACAGGAAACGCAGAGAAAAGCGTTACAGGCGGCACTTTAGACAGAAACAGGAAACACAGAGAAAAGCGTTACAGGCGGCACTTCAGACAGAAACAGGAAACGCAGAGGGAAGCGTTACAGGCGGCACTTCAGACAGGAACAGGAAACACAGAGAAAAGCGTTACAGGCGGCACTTCAGACAGAAACAGGAAACACAGAGGGAAGCGTTACAGTCGGCACTTCAGACAGAAACAGGAAACACAGAGAGAAGTGTTACACTCAGCACTTCAGACATTAAGAGAAAGCACAGAGGGAAGCCTGACAGTCTGCACTTCGGACATTCCCGGAAAACACAGAGGGAAGCGTTACAGTGCTACAGTCGGCACTTCGGACATGAACAGGAAACACAGAAGGATGCATTTCTATTGGCACTTCAGACGTAAACAACGACACACAGAGAAGCATTACAGTCAGCACTTCAGACCTCAATAGGCACCACAACGAGAAGAGTCGCCCAGACAGACAGTAGTGCACAACTACTCCCAACCCGTCTCATTTTGCTGTGATATGTTCTTTTTTATCTTGCGATATACTTTAATCTCTTCAAATGCTAAACGTCACTGAAACCGGATTGGTGGGCATAGTGTCACCAGAAATGAAAGCCCGTCCTCCCATGAGACACTAGACAAACAGACAGTGGTACATGGTACTCAATCTCTCTGCCTCATCCCATCACAAGGAGGATACACTGTCTGTATGATGCACCAGACAAACAGACAGTGGTACTTGGTACTCAGTCTGTCTGCCTCATCCCATCACAAGGAGGATACACTGTCTGTATGATACACCAGACAAGCAGACAGTGGTACTTGGTACTCAGTCTGTCTGCCTCATCCCATCACAAGGAGGATACACTGTCTGTATGATAATAAGTATGCTGGTTGCAGCAGTCAAGGGTAAAATGAAACAGCTTCAAAATACACCTCGCAAAATATTGTGTTTCTTTATGTTGTACGGAAACACATGCCAGTGACCCAGGTTGTCAAAAAACAAACAAACAAACAAACAGAAACCAAATGAGAGGTATTCACGTCACCATCTCCCAAAACAAACAGCACTGGTCCTCTTTCATCATTAGTTCAGAGATGGTAAAACCATTCATGAATGGTAGCATTCTGCAAATAGATACATGGCTCTTCACTTAAACATTCTCAAAGAAACAGAACAGAGGACATTCAAGTCAGCAATACTTACAAATGAAATAAAACGACAAGAGGAGATAAACTCCACAAACAATATCCATTGGAACGGAACACAAGTGGACCATGAAAAAAACACACAACATAATGCACAATACAACTGGATGCAACAGAGCTGAAAATATTAATGGATTGCATTGCTTTCCAGTGTAGACTGGTGATGTTGAATTAACATAGAGTATTCGGAATAAGATAATGACTTGGGAGATAAACATTGTGTGAGTAGGTCCCAATTAAACCTTGAGTCATGAGATACCTTAAATCGGAAACTTCTATGGGATAAGAGAAGTAACATGATTATATTCTTGATTTTCCATACTCGCTGTGAGAATAGGTTTGGAGACTGATTAATGAACGAAGTTAGGCATCCTCGTTAGCATGAACGTAAACGTGAATTGTAGTACTGACTAAAATACCATCACATCTATAGCCCACAAACTCTAACATAAGGTCACGTCTTACCTGAATAGACATAAATTGATTCGGTCTGACAATCCCTGCCGTGCAAAGACAGTCATGTTGATGACGTTGGTGATGACGCCATAGGTCACGAGGACAGGAAGTATCCCGGCATACATCACAAGATCCATCATTTCAGCCACATGAGGGCTGACAATATTTCGAGGATTGTTGCAAGGTAAGAACACCTCCTGGTGGGGAAATGTGGGCGTCTGATTCGTACTGTTGGTGAAGGAACTGACGTCAGATGTCACCCCTCCAGAATCTGTGTTGTGATGGTATGGCGACATTACTGTGTCTTTAATCGTAAACCGTGGTGCCAGGCTCTTCCGTAACAGTTGTGCAGAGACAAATCCACTTTCTGATGAGCGAAAAGAAACACGCGCTCAGTCCCTGCCTCTCTATGTCGAGTTACACTGACCTCTGCATGTCCTGCAAACCTTTACCTCAGACACAGAACAAGAGAAGCATGTGCCATGATGTTATGATGATAAGGGCCGAAACACTTGCTTGAAGGGGGCTTCTCTTCTGAGAACTCTGCTGCCACGCTCTCCACGAGTTTCTTTCTACTGATGCATGGGTAAACCATTGACTTCCGGGAATAGGCCGAAGGACGTCCGGGAAAGACCGGAGGACACTGGGAAAGACCAGAACCAAGGGCTCTGTGGGCTGGCTCCCCACCTTGCCATCAACATGTGGCTACTACGTACAAAAGGAAAAGATGCTCCCAGGATTCACCGAAAGGGGGAGAGAATGATGAATCCATCGGTGCTCAACCAATCACGACCGCAAATCCCAAACTGACTATGAACATGGACCAAATGGAATATCCATGTGTCTGTGGAAAGCGTTTCGCTACCACCCGTGGCATGAAGATCCACAGAACAAAGATAGGATGTGTGAAGACTCATCTGAAAGAGCAGCAGCGCACTGCATCAGCAGATAAGACGTCGGAAGACCAAGGCCAGGATTTAAACCACAGTGCCAAGGACATCCACGCTGTTGGTTCGGATGAGGAATTTGCACAGGCCCTCGATGCCAGGCGCCTGAAACTCAACCTGCCACGAGCAAACGAAACTGACGATTGGGAGAAACTGGATGCAAAAATCGTCCAAAGACTCGATGCACTGATAGGGAAAAGCACCCTGGAACACAAACTAGCCACATATGGGGACATTGTGTATGCCACATGTAGAGACGCCTATGGAGCAAAACTACCCAAAGAGAAAACACTTCCAAAGAAATTCAGACGCCAAGAAGAGATGGACAAGATCAGGGTCCAAAAGAAAAACCTCAAGAAGCAAATTAAGACCGCACTGCCAGCTGAAAAACAAGGCTTGGAAAAACTCTGGAAAGACCTGAAAGCAAACCACAGCGCCCTCAGAAAAGCGGAATCTGCGAGGAAGAGGAAGAGCAAAAAGAAGAAGACACAAGAGCGCTTCTTCAGAGACCCCTTCCAGTTTGCCAGAACACTGTTTGAGCAGCCAAAATCTGGGACCCTAAGTGTGGACAAAGGAGTTCTTGAGCAGCATCTGAGGAAAACATACTCTGACTCTTCCCCGAAGATGGAGTATGGCTGCCTTAACGGCGGGATAAAAAACGGTCATACACACAAAACTCCACTGCCTGTCTATACAGGCAGTGTCCGCAGGAGGATCAGCCTGCGTACGCAGAAAGAAAGAAAGAATACTCTGACTCACAGAGCAAAGCACCACTCGACATTTAAGGTCTGGTGTGGCCAGCCAACCCTGAGGAACAGTTCGATGACAAGCATCCAACGTTGGCGGAAATCAAGAAGGTGGTCGACAAAGCCAGAGCCAAATCATCACCAGGGCCAAACGGAATACCTTACCAGCAGTACAAGAAATGTCCCAAGGTGCTGGAGTGGCTCCACAGGCTGCTGCGATCAGCTTGGAGAAACCAGAAGATCAGCAGCCAGTGGATGAAGGCGGATGGTGTGTACATCCCCAAAGAGCAAAACTCAAGTGACATCAGCCAGTTCAGGCCAACATCACTACTGAACGTCGAAGGGAAAATCTTCTCCTCTGTCATGGCTGCAAGGCTGACCAAGTACCTCATGGAAAACAAATACTTGGATGTGTCAGTCCAGAAAGGTGGCATCCCAGGCGTGACTGGCGGTGTAGAACACGCCACAATGATCTGGGACGCAATCCAAAGAGCAAAAAACAGAAAAGAGAGACCTGGACGTAGTGTGGCTTGATCTGGCAAACGCATATGGATATCTAACCCATGAGATGATACAGTTGGCTCTTGATATGTACCATGTGCCAAAGAACATCCGCGACATGCTCAAGAAGTACTTCAATGGCTTCTCAATGCGGTTTTCTACCACGGAGTACACAACAGATTGGATCAACTTGGAAGTGGTCATTGCAATGGGCTGTGCAATTTCCCCAATATGTTCGTGTTGGCAATGGAAGTCATCTTGAAAGCAGCAACAAGCAACGCAAGATAAACAGACCTTGGCGATGGATACAAGATGCCCCCTCTCAAGGCCTTCATGGATGACACTACAGTGATTTCATCCAGTGAAGACGAGACACGTCATGTGCTAGAGAGGCTGGACGACATAGTTGCCTCATCCAGAATGAAGTTCAAGCCGAAGAAATCACGGAGTCTCTCACTGAGGAAAGGAAAAGTGGCCGAATCTATGGTCTTCAGTGTTGCCAACCAGGCCATTCCAACAGTCACAGAAGAGCCAGTCAAGAGCCTTGGAAGATGGTATGATGATACGCTGAAAGACACACAAAGAGCAAAAGAAACCAAACAGATGTCGGAAGAAGGCTTGGAGACCATTGACCAGTGTGGGCTCCCTGGCAAATACAAGGTCTGGTGTCTGCAGTTCATGCTGATACCAAAGCTCCTATGGCCTCTGATGATATACGACATCTGCACCAGCATAGTGGAGGCAATGGAAGCCAAAATCAACAAGTTCACAAGGAAATGGCTTGGTGTCCCACCCTGTCTGACTGACATAGCGCTGTACTGTCGCCAAGCAAAGCTGAAACTACCTTTGAAATCCATCCTGGAGGAATACAAAGCAGGGAAGATCAGACTTCAAAGCATGCTGGAGGACTCAGGAGAGAAGGTGGTACAAGCAATCAAGCCCCAGCTGAAGACAGGCAGAAAATGGAAAGTTCGAGAGGCGATGGATTCTGCAAAAGAGTCTCACGATCAGAGAAATAACAGGACACACACAGACCAACAGACAAGGACTGGGGGTGACCAAAACTGAATGGTGGTCAAAGGCCAAAGGAAAAGCCAAAAGAGACATGATGATTCAGGAGATGAGAAAAGAAGAAGACCAAAAAAGACTCCAAAAAAGCAGTCCAGCAGAGTCAGCAAGGGCAATGGACAACGTGGGAGAATGCACTCCAAAGAAGTCTCATTTGGAATGACATTTGGCACATGGCCCCTCTCAGGATCAGCTTCGTTCTCAGATCTGTATATGACCTTCTGCCCTCAAATGCAAACCTGGTGAAGTGGGGGGAAAAACAGACGATCCTGTATGCCCCTTCTGCCATGGAAAACAAACAGTGGAGCATGTCCTAAGCTCATGTAAAGTAGCCCTGGCTCAAGGAAGGTACACATGGAGGCACAACCAAGTGCTCAAAGAGATTGTACAAGTAGTCTGGGATAGTACCAACACCACAAAAGGGAAAATCAGGACCCCAAAAGCATCCGCAACATTCTTCACTGCAGGAGGCAGCAAATCATGGCCAAGAACAACAGTGCCACACGGAACATGCAGGCAGAGTCTGCTGGACGGGGCAGATGACTGGGAGTGCACTGCAGACCTCCCAGAATGGAAGAGTCACCCAGAGATCATGAGCAAGAGTGGCATGAGACCAGACATAATAGTCCACTCTCAGTCAACCAAGCAGCTGATCATGATCGAGCTCACGATGCCATATGAGAACAGAATGGAGGCAGCTCAAATCTACAAGACTGAAAAGTATGCTGATCTGGCAAACAGCCCAAGGAGAGAAGGCTATCAGGTCAAAGTCCTCACTGCAGAAATTGGAGCTAGGGGGTTTGTAGGAACGTCTGCATACAGCCTCATGAAACAGCTCTCAGTTGCAGGGAGGGAAAAAAACAGAGCCCTGAAAGCAATGGCAGAAGCGGCAGAGAGATGTTCAAGCTGGATCTGGTCAAGGAGGAGCAAAAGTGAACTTCATAAGGCTTAACTTTCCTACAAATATCAGGTGTCCCAGTGGCTCAGTGCTTAAAGTGCGAGTCATTAAGTGGAAAATGAGCATATCCAGAGGGTCATGGGTTCGAATCCCAGTCATGGCTCGTCCCAAGATGGGGAAAAAAGGGGGCAGCAGAGGGACATTGGGAGTCATGAACCGGGTGTGGCCCAACCCCCCTAGAGTGTCAGGAGATAAGGGCCGAAACACTTGCTTGAAGGGGGCTTCTCTTCTGAGGACTCTCTGCTGCCACGCTCTCCACGAGTTTCTTTCTACTTCTTTGTGTTAATGTCACATGTAGATAAATGGCAAAAGATGGTTCAAACGATCTGAGAGCGACAGAGCTCTGTAGCTCATGTTCGTCTGCTCTAGCCCTCTGATGTTGTATTGAACCGTGTTGACTCATGTTTCACAGGCCAGCCTGTCATCTCTAGGCCTATTCTCAAACCTGACCTATGTGGTCATAATGATGTCCCCTCCTCTTAATCACCGATCAACCCCTTCATTACCAAATAACTTACCTCTTCTATTTCTTTACAACGATCAACATGAATGTCAATAAAGAGGGCTTTCAGAATAATTCTTTAAAACAGCTCATTGATACGTCCACGCATCTGGGTAGATTTATCAGCTGAACACAGCTGGCCAACAAATGTGCAGAGTATTTGTGGCTGTCACCGTCATACTGAAATATCCAAAACATTTTCGTGATAGATTTTTTCAGCATCTCTATTCTGCTAATCAACTCAGCACCTCTATCAACAGTCCTCCCCCCCTTTCCCCCTTCTCTCTTCTCCCCCTCCTTTCCCCCCACCCTCCTCCCTTCAGCCCCCCTTCATATTTCCGCCATCCCCTCTGTCTTTTTTCCTACCACTGGTAAAGAAGGGCAGCACTACCTTGATCTTGACCTGTGACAGCACTGCCACTGACAGCAAAAAAAAGAGACCGCTTCCAAATCTGTCTTATTTCACTTTCTTCTTTCTTCATCCACTTGAGACACCTATGTCCTCTTGTCCCCATTCTTCTCTTGCTTCCAACCCTTCCTCCCCCCACACCATCTACAGCTCCCCTTATTCACACACGTTAGTGCTCATCTGCACCCATGATTACCATCTTCACTTGGGGTGTCTGCGAAATCTCTCGCTTTAACGCTGATGAATTCTTAATGTGTGCCATCAACAATATCAGATCGCATGATTAGTATTATCTTTCTATCATTTTTGCAACAAAGTAAATTTCACCATACATTCTTACAGTTGTGTAAAAATTTGTAATTGTTGAAACAAGTAAGATTTTCGAATCGATAATTTCATGTGGTTTCACTTGCTTAACATCACCATAAATCATCGACTCGTCTTGCCTGACTTAGCTTTATTTGGCAACAGAGAGAGAGAGAGAGAGAGAGAGAGAGAGAGAGAGAGAGAGAGAGAGAGAAATGAAATGAAGTTTATTTCAGGATAGGTCACAGCCCCTTCTGGAGAGGTATTATTCTCAAAACAAAGCATAGTAAGTGTAACAACAAAGAGCTAACACAAAAATGCATGAAGTACAATCTGTTATACCAGCGCATAAAGTACAATCTACTGACTCGGGTTTAACTGCATTCTCACAAAGCAGTATTCATGCAATATTGGCGCATTCATAAAACACCTATTAGGTAAACATAACAGCTCGCCTCTTGAAAGCTGTATACAAATGTATGCACAAATTCCTCACAATAATTTCATTTTCATTCGCTATTAGTAGAATGACACGAAACTGACCTGGGTTTGCATAACATTAAAATGGAATATATTCCCACCGTACGTCACTGAGAACAGGGCAGAAGAACAAAATTTGTACTTCGTCATCGTCGCCTTTTGACAGAGCAGGCATATTAAACTGCTGTCAGAAATGACATCATACCGTTGACGATGCACTGCTATGTCTGAAACACGAAATCTGAACTTCGTCATGTAATTTTAACATGTCTGTCAGTATCAAGTGAAAGTTACATTTCGCAATTATTAGATGGTTTAAACGTTCTGTACTGTGAAAACACATCACTTTCTTGAATATGTTCATGCCAGTTTTGCCAGCTGCTATCAATGAGTCTCTGACGAAATACTTGCAAAAAGTGTTTCACATTATCCACACCCTGGTTCAGCCATACAAATCCAAAGGCATTCAAAAATAGTATCTTACGAACGCTTGACGCCCATGTGGTCTTATCATGTGAATCCAATCAAAACATGTTATAAGCCTTCAAGGGTAACCTGTTATTAGTCATCCATAATATCTTTAGCCAGTATCTAACGCATTGCACACGTAATTTATATGAATGGGATAACGTCCGGAATCTCCATAAACTTAATCGTTAGGTGTTTTATTTGGATTCCTAAAAATTTTTAAGAGCATACAAATGAACCTTTTCAATATGAAAAGTGGCCTCATCCAGTCCCCACAATTCAGCACCATAGACAGCAACGAGTTGCACCTGAGCATCAAAAATTGTCAACATTACTTTAAGCGAAGTATTATTAACTTTGTACAGTCGTTGCAGAATAAATAATAATGCATTTCTTACCCTGCTAATGAGATTTTTTAAAAGTAGCCACAAAACTGAACCGGGTAGAAAAATAAATACCAAGATATTTGTAACAGTTAACAACATCAATATGCTCCCCGTTAAAAGACCATCTCTCTCTTGCTGCAAAGTAACCTCCATTTCTAAATACAAGAATATTGCTCTTTCTCATATTTACCTTAAGTTGGAGTCTAGATGCTGCATTACATAAATTGTTCAACTGGGTCTGGAGGCCAAAGGGGGTTTCCGAAAATAAAGCTATATCATTGCAAATAACTAAATATACAATTCAGCCCTATCTAGAGACAGGGTTGTACCATGTCTTCTGTTCTCTATTATTTCTTGTGCCAGTTCGTTGATAAATAGGGAAAACAAAACGGGACTACAAGCATCTCTTTACTTCACCCCTTTGTGCACATTATGAAGTCTGTAAAATCTCCACCACATCTAACCCTTGCTTTTACACAATCATACATGCTCTTAATACATTGATGTATCTTACCCTTTATTCCATTCTTTTGAAGTATTGGCCAAAGTAATTTCCTAGATACTGAATCAAATGCCTTTTCAAAGTCAAACAAGGCTACGTATAGTTTACGATTCCATGAAAACTGTTTCTGTATAATAGCCAAAAGTGTAAACATTTGATAGATAGTTGAATAACCTTTCTTAAATCCTGCCTACCACTCGCCAGTGCTAGTATTATGTTAGACCCACTCTTGCAACCTACAATTGATTATTGAACTATATAACTTACTACCTACATCACAAAGTGATATGCCCCTGTAGTTGCCTGGATCGTTGACTTCACCTTTCCTAAATAATGGTAATAAAATCGACTCTGCCCAGTCATCAGGAAATATCCCTTTGTCAAAAATTATAATACGAATATGACCAAAAAATCAGTTACGCCATTCTCAGCATTTTTAAATAATTCTCCAATTATACCATCAGGGCCCGCAACTTTTCTGTTTTTGAGTTTTTTAATTGCTGCTATTCTATTCTTGACATTGGGCGGTCAAGGACAACTGCGTCACTATCAATATCAAGAAAGGTAACTTCTTCTACTTCTTGCACGTCTTCTTCAAGGGTTCCCTTCCGGCATGCAGAATGTAAACACCAACAAGGTTGAGCTCCGAAATCAGAGTGGAATTGTGAAGTCCAGAGACATTTTTGTGAAGTATTCTTGTGCAACCAACACCATGCCAGCTGTACCTCTTTCCTTCTGTGTTGTTTGTGATGGTTTTTTCCCTGTATTTCTTGCTTTTATGCATCGTCGTGATTTAGAAAAGGCCGTCATAAACTTTCGGACATTGAAGAATCGTACGTGGCGAGACGGTGTTACCGTAGGCTTAATCCTCTCTCTATTGTACTACAGACTTTTACTTCAGCGCTGTGGTGACGTCGAGCTGAGCCCCGGACCTACTTCCGGCAACAACGCAGCAGACCTGAGGCAGACCAGACTGAAGAACTCCAGTGGTGGTTCACCAGCATCCAACTCCTCTCCCTCCCGGATGGCTACAGAACCCAGTCTACGTGATGTGCTGTCTTCCATTCAGGACCTCAGTTGTAAGATTGATTAAATGAAAGCTGATATGCGGGACATGCAAGAGATGTATGCTGGACTACATGATGAGGTTTTGTCTTTGAAGAAGGAGGCGATGATCTCAGACGTGACAATGACAACCTCAAGGCAGAGAATGACAGTCTGAACGAAAAAGTGTTAAAACTTGAACGAAAGTCTGACGATTCAGAATGTCGTTCAAAGAGAAACAATGCTATATTTCACAGTATTCCCAGGTGAGAACGGGAAACTCGGCAGAACTATGATGGCCTTGTTCATGATTGATTAGCTGACAAACTAGAACTGCCAAAGGACAAACAGTTTGACAGGCTCCACAGGCTGAACGGCAAACCGGATTCACCGATCATTGGTTGTTGTACATTTTTTTAGGGACAAGGAAACAATTTTGAGTGCCAGGCAGGGGTTGAGAGGTACCAAGGTATTCATCGGAGAAGTTTTATCTCAGCGAGTGAGAGAAATGCGCAAAAAACTTGTCCCTCACCTGAAAGATGCTAGAAAAGAAAAAAAAAAGTGTCAATGATCTTTGATCACCTGGTCATTGAAGGTAAAAAGTATTACATAGACCAGGAAGACAATCTGAAAATGTCCATCTAGAGATGTGGCCGGCCTGTAAAAGTAATTTCAAAACAATATAACTCATCAAAACTGTTCCATAATCAAAACGTAAAGGGTAAAGAAAAAAGTGTAGCACCGTTTAGCGGAGAGGGTAAGGAGGGCACATCACATGCAGCTCGTGTTGGGACGGGTGACACTGCTTTGTTAACGTTCTCTGTTGAATGTAAAGTTCACGACAGAAACTGCCCGTGCAATGTGTCGTTAAGCACCAACACATTCAGATGTTTTTGCAGTGATCAATAAACGTGTACCTGATGACGCATCGAATGTTCTTCACACACATAATGAAAGAGTGGATGAAAATGTGTTTCCTTTCATATTCGATGGATGTTTTTGTTCTAAATTTTGTGTTCAAATGAAAAAGTGATTGAGAATAGTTTATCTTTCTCATTGAATGCATGTTTATCTTGTAATGTGCCTGTACATAATGACGGCATGTTGGAGAATGTATTATCTCCTTTGTCAAATGCCCATTGTTCTTCTAATGTCAGTATATACAATGGAAGAATGAATGAGAGAATGAATGAAGGTAGTATGCCTAGTTCATCAACTGAGTGCGTTTCTTCTAAACTTAGCACACAATATGAAAGAGTGATTGAAAGTGTGAATAAAAATGATATGGTTTCCTCATCGAATATGTATTTCTCCGGCAAAGCTTTTGTAAATAATCAAGGTTGTGTCTCCTCAAACATTGAATGTAAACGTCCCTTCCGAAGTTTCTGTGCATGATTTAAGGGACGACGAAGATGATTCGTCTTTCATGTGGAATACCCGTTTTTCTTCTTGCACCGATGTTCGGATACCAAGTTTTATTCCATTGTCTTTGGCAAACGATGCAGTTAATGTAGTGTCTGATATAGAAGAGAGACAGTAACTGAATGGTCGAGATAATTCTACAGAAGGCCACTATGATGTAACTTTAAGTGGTACGAACAGAAAACATGTATCATTTTTGCACTGGAACGTGAATGGCTTGCTAAGTTATCTGATAAAACATTTGTTTCGTACATAACATCGTTTGATTTTGTTTGTTTATTAGAAATGTTTCTTGAAAAATTACATTCAAATGAATTCAGCAATTATAAAGTTATCTGTAAACCTGCTCGTCAATTTACAAAACGAGGAAGACGATCTGGAGGTGTTATGTGTCTTATCAAAGCGGAATTTTCACTCTTCTACAAGAGCTACCAACTGACCTACACAATACGATCATGTTCAGTATTTCTAAAGATGTGTTTGGTTTTTCTAAGAATGGTCTTTATGTATTTACATATGTACCTCCGGAAAATTCCCATTCTATACTTACTATGATATTGACAATGGCATAAATGTTTTGGAAAACTGCCTTTCTGATGTTATGCTTAGTATGCCTGATATGCATTTACTTCTGGCTGGAGATCTAAATAGCAGGATTCCAACATTTGTCAGGAATTTACAACAAAAAAGTGTCGTTTCAGTTCACACAACGGAACCTATATTAAGAGATGATCCGAAGACAAGACATCAAACACGTGTGGTGAGCTGTTGTTAAACATGTGTACTGCGCTAGATATGTGCATTTTAAATGGTGTGAGTGACGGCGACCGTCAAGGTCGTTCTGCATACATTTCAGAGACAGGGAACAGTGTGAATGACTATTTTGTAATTTCCTATGACATGTTTACTCTTGTTAATCTATCATGCAACCTCTGTGTGAATGAACGTATAGAGTCCGACCATTTACCTCTTGTGTTCAACATAAACTTAAAACTTGAAGTAAGAAATGGAAAAGACATGAAGAAAAACACACAATTTATTGATAAGTATGAATGGCAAGTTGAACATGCTAATACTTTTCATGATCTAATGAGTAGTCAACGTACATTATTAATGCTGAAGGAAGCTGTTAGTCTCATTGACGATGATATTAATGCTGCTTTGAATACATTTAATGCTTGTATAAAAGAACAGGCAGAGTGCATGAGGAAACGACTAAAAATAAATACTAATCAACAGAAGATGATTGGTGTGACCGTGATTGATATAAAACTAAAAAAAGATGTGAAACAGCTTCTAAGAATATCTAGAAAGACGCTAGACGATAAAGACAGAGCTAGAAGGGAATATACGAATCTTTTGAAGAGGAAGGAGACGAGTATAATTCTACTTTATTATGCAATTTGATTAATTCAGTAAAACGCTAGACGATAAAGACAGAGCTAGAAGGGAATATACGAATCTTTTGAAGAGGAAGGAGGACGAGTATAATTCTACTTTATTATGCAATTTGATTAATTCAGTAAAAGATCAGAAAGAGTTCTGGAAACATATGCGTAAAACATCAGTTAGAAAAAGTAATACGCGTAATAATATTACTGTCAATGATTGGCATCAGCATTTCAAAGAACTTCTCAAGAGAGAGAGAGAGAGAGAGAGAGAGAGAGAGAGATTCGAACAATGTGGTCGTTGGGGAAAACAAGCGCGGGCTGACAATTCTATCGTGATTACATCAATGACTTGGCAAAGATTCAAAAAGAAGGAAAGGGGGATAGGGATGAGGAGGGGGCTATAAGACAAAGAAAATGGGATCGGAAAATCGAGGCGTTAAATTATGAATATAAAATCCTGCACTAGCAGCATATGAGGACCATCGTAGTCCATCTTTAAAGAAAACTGAAGCATTCATATCACCTCCTTGGAGGCCTTTCGCCCGCTGATTCGGACTCGTCATTGAGCCACGGCTGACAGTGTCTGCGTTCACTTGGCCCCAAATGGAGAAATATCACTGTCTATAATTCTGTGGTATATCACAGTCTATAATTCTGTGGTATATCACAGTCTATAATTCTGTGGTATATCACAGTCTATAATTCTGTGGTATATCATAGTCTATAATTCTGTGGTAATGTCACCGCCAAGGGTTCAGGATCTGCACCTCTGCCCGGTAGAATTTGCATTAACTCTTTCCGCGAGGTTTCCAAACCTTTACCAGGCATACGCACACACACGCATATCACCACCAGCGCCCGATCAGAGGTCTGGCGTCCATCCCGATACAAATCACACACGTTTAAACTTTGAATGAGAGTATTTCGAATGGTTTGGTGAGTTTTTGTTCCCCAGATTTCTTTTCTTTTTTTTCCCCACCGACACCATAAACAAATGATGTAACGTTACAGTGAGGCGAGTATTAGTTGACGTATCTGCGGACGATCTTAGCAAATAAATATGAACAGAAACGTTATGAATTTGCATTGTTATAAGAAACGCATATCTGACAATGACATGTTCAAGTGTTTACATGAAAATGCTATATAAAGTTATATTTCTGTGTAAGAGCCTTTCAGTGTGTCAGCTTAGCGTCATGATAGTTGATGTGCAGCAACACCAGGGTCTTCTCAGCGGAACAGCCAAAAATTAATATACAATGCTGGGGAGGGTGGGGGTGGTAGCTGCCGCCTTTTTCCCCAGAGCTGAAAGCGTTGAACGGTTCCATATTGACAGCGTAGAAATGAGTAGAAATTAACATTGCATATATTATCGTTTAACATGGCTTTGCAAGTCTTAAATGATATCGTCAGTGAATGGTTTCCTATGTCATCGCTCTTGCTTCTATAGCGAACATGGACTGTTGCAAAAAAATAAAAATAAAAAAAAAAAGAAAAA